>CABHPP010143364.1:73963-105364 GCA_902168425.1 Peromyscus attwateri
TTATTATTATTATTATTATTATTATTATTATTCTCTCATATATTACATCCTGATGCAGTTTGCTCTCCCTTCTCTCCTCCCAGACCTCTCCCCCACCACTGCACATCCCCTTTCCCCAAGATCCACTCCTCCTCTGTTTCCCTTCAGAGAACAGCTGACCTCTCAGGGATATCAATCAAACATGGCGTATCATGTTGCAAGAAAGCTAGGCACTCATATTAAGGCTGGATGAGGCAACCCAGTAGGAGGAAAAGGGTCCCAAGAGCAAGCAAAAGACTCAGAGACAGCCTCTACTCCCACTGTTAGGTGTCACACAAGAACACCAAGCTACACAACCATAATGTACATGCAGGGAACCTATGTCAGATCCATGCAGGCTCTCTGATTGTCAGTTCAGTCTCTATGAGCCCCTGTGAGCCCTGGTTCATTGATTCTGTGGGTTTTCTTGTGGTGTCCTTGACCCCTCTGGCTTCTACAATCCTTCCTCCCCATCTTCCACAGAATTCCCTAAACTCTGCCTAATGTTTGGCTTTAGGTCTATGCATCTGCTCCCATCGGTTGCTGGATGAAGCCCCTCTGATGATGATTATGTCATGCTCTGTCTACAAGTATAGCAGAGTGTTATTAAGAATCATTTCATTGCTTTTTGTTTTGTGCTGGATATGTTTGGTTCTATCCTGAGTCTCTGGACTATCCAGCCTCTGGTTCCTGGCCCTCCAGACAGTGTCAGGCATGGGCTCCCTCTCAAAACATGGGTCTCAAGTTAGACCAGTTATTGGTTGACTACTCCCAGAAGTTCTGCTCCAACTTTACCCCAGTACATCTTGCTCCACTGGAACCCTTGCCTTGTACAGAAGATGGCCAGCTCAGGGTCCTTATCCCTCATTACTAGGAGCTTTCACTAGGGTCACTGAACTCCTACAACTGATAAACACTTTCAACAATGTGGCTGGATACAAGATTAACTCAAATATATCAGTATCCTTCCTATATAAAAATGACAAATGGACTGAGAAAGAAATCAGGGAAACAACATCTTTTACAATAGCCTCAAATAATATATCTTGGGGTAATTCTAACCAAGCAAGTGAGAAGACCTGTATGACAAGAACTTCAAGTCTTTGAAAAAAAGAAATTGGAGAAGATATCACAAGATCTTTATCTCACATACTCATGGATCAATAGGAGTAACATAGTAAAAATGATCATTTTACCAAAAGCAATCTACAGATTCAATGAAATCCCCACCAAAATTTCAACACAAGTCTTTACTGACTTTGAAAGAACAATACTCAACTTCATATGGAAAAACAAAAAACTAGGATAGCTAACACAATTCTATACAATAAAAGAACTTCCAGAGGAATCACCATCCCTGATTTCAAGCTGTAATACAGAGCTATAGTAATAAAAACTGCATGGTATTAGCATAAAAAGAGACAAGTTGATCAATGGACTCAAATCCAAAACCAGGGGTAAATCCACACATCTGTGAACACCTGACTTTTGATAAAGAAACCAGAAATATACAATGGGATGAAGAAAGCATCTTCAGAAAATAGTGCTAGTCTAACTGGATGTCAGCATGTAGGGGATGCCAATAGATCCATATTTATCACTCTGCACAAAATGCAAGCCCAAGTGGATCAAAAAACTCAACATAAATCCAGATACACTGAACCAGATAAAAGGGAAAGTGGGCCGGGTGGTGGCGGCGCATGCCTTTAACCTCAGCACTCGGAGGCAGAGCCAGGCAAAGCTCATGAGTTCGGGGCCAGACTGGTCTACAGAGTGAGATCCAGGACAAGAACCAAGACTACACGAGAAACGCTGTCTTGAAAAACCAAAAAAAAAAAAAATTAAAAGAAAGAGAGAGAGAGAGAGAGAGAGAGAGAGAGAGAGAGAGAAAGTGGGGAATAGCCTTGAATGCATTGGCAGAGGAGACAATTCCTGAACCAAACACCAATTGCACAGGCACTAAAATCAACAGTTAAAAAACAGGACCTCCTGAAACTGAAAAGCTTCCGTAAAGCAAAGAACACCGTCAATAGGACAAAACGGCAGCCTACAGAATGGGAAAAGATCTTAACCATCTCCACATCTGAAAGAGGGCTAATACCCAAAATACATAAAGAACTCAAGAAACTAGACCTCGATAAACCAAATAATCCAATTTTAAAAATGAAGTACAGATCTAAGTAGAGAATTCTCAACAAAGGGATCTCAAATGGCTGAGAAACACTTAAAGAAATGTTTAACATCCTTAGCCATTAGGGAAACACAAACCAAAATGACTCTGAGATTCTATCTTATACCTGTCAAAATGGCTAAGATCAAAAACACAAGTGACAGCTTATGCTGGAGAGGATGTGGAGCAAAGGGAACACTCCTCTCTTGCTGGTAGTAGTGCAAACTTGTACAGCCACTTTAAAAATCAATATGGTGGTGTGGCTAGAGTTTTCCTGCCTGGTCCACAGTCAGGGCAAATCTCTCTCACCTGCCAGTCCCACAGCCGCTCAGACCCAACCAAGTAAACACAGAGACTTATATTGCTTACAAACTGTATGGCCGTGGCAGGCTTCTTGCTAACTGTCCTTATATCTTAAATTAATCCATTTCTATAAATCTATACCTTGCCACGTGGCTTGTGGCTTACTGGCATCTTTACATGCTGCTTGTCCTGGTGGTGGCTGGCAGTGACTCCCTCCGCCTTCCTGTTCTTTTAATTCTCTCTGTTAGTCCCGCCTATACTTCCTGCCTAGCCACTGGCCAATCAGTGTTTTATTAGCAACACATTTGCCATACAGAACATCCCACAGCACTCCCCCCCCCTTTTTTTTTCAGAAAGGAAGGTTTTAACCTTAAAGTAAATTACATATAATTTGGGAATTTGGGCATAGCTTCTCTTACTACTTCCTGCTGGAGGGGGGGGGCGCTGTATCTTATGGGGACACAAAGAAAATTTTAGAATTATGGAGTAGTCCGTGAGAGTGTATCGTCTGAGCCAGTTGCCTTGAAACGGTTCTGGATGTTGGATCATCTGAGCCATGGTGTCATCGGAGACCTTTCAGGTGGTCTTGGCTGGTCAAACCTGATGTATCTTAATCTGGAACAAATCCATAGCCTCTGGATTTCTGTGGAAACAAAATCAGAGCTTCCTTTCCAAAGCAACATATCTTTACATCCAAATTTTGAAGTCAAGGTATCTTTAAAATATACATATTGGTTTAACTCAGCTTCCTTTACAATCAAATATCTCTCTGCAGTTAAGAATCCCAAAGACAACACAATGCAGATTCTCTGTGTGATATCCATCTTTACGTGGCTTATATTTTATACTACCTTTACTGTCTCTTTAAAGACTTCATTTTTCAAAACTATCTATTTCTTTATATAACTGTATATATTCCTTTTTATCTCTCTTTGAAGCCTATGTACATTTTTACACACATTTTAAAGCATTTAAAGTCTTGTTCCATCTGAATCTGTCTTATTGTGAACCTGTTACTTTAAACTGCAGCATTCTAAGACTGAAATGGTGCTGTGGCTGCTGGCTCCACCCACCTCAGCTTCCCAACATGGCGGTGATACGTTTACCGTCAGCTCTGGGAGCCTTCGTGGGTCTGTGCTTCTATCAAAGCAGCGTGTAGCCCAGAAACCTCTTTTTTTGTTTTGTACTAGCAAAGGCTAAATCCACCACGCAGCTTAATGTGCCACTTGCAGATGCCTCATTCCCGCCATACTGCTGGTCAAACATGCACGCCAAGAACCCGCCATACAGTAGCTCAAGCCTGCAAGCTGCGGCTAACTTGAGAAAGACAACTAGGAAGCTGTTTTAGCTCCGTTTTAGAATCTTCTTTTCATGCTTTCTCAGGTTTTAAGTGGAAATTCCTGCCCCACATTCTGGCGCCATTTGTGGCTAGAGTTTTCCTGCCTGGTCCACGGTCAGGATAAATCTCTCTCACCTGTCAGTCCCACAGCCGCTCAGACCCAACCAAGTAAACACAGAGACTTATATTGCTTACAAACTGTATGGCCGTGGCAGGCTTCTTGCTAACTGTCCTTATATCTTAAATTAATCCATTTCTATAAATCTATACCTTGCCACGTGGCTCGTGGCTTACTGGCATCTTTACATGCTGCTTGTCCTGGTGGTGGCTGGCAGTGACTCCCTCCGCCTTCCTGTTCTTTTAATTCTCTCTGTTAGTCCCGCCTATACTTCCTGCCTAGCCACTGGCCAATCAGTGTTTTATTAGCAACACATTTGCCATACAGAACATCCCACAGCATGGTGGTCTCTCAGAAAATTGGGAATTGATCTACCTCAAGACCCAAATATACCACACATGGGCATATATCCAAAAGATGCTCTACCCTATCACAAGGACACGTGCTCAACTATGTTCATAGCATCTTTATTTGTAATTGCCAGAATCTGGAAATGCTGGGGGATGTCTTCCTGTAAGCTGTGAATATATGTTGCTCCCATTGGTTAATAAATAGGCTGCTTTGGCCTATGGTAAGGCAGTTTAGAGGCAGGCAGGAAATCCAAGGAGAGAGACAGGAGAGAGAAAGGCAGAGTCTGAAGAGATGCCAGTTATCACCAAAGGAGAAGCAAGATGCCAGCAGACAGTTAATACCACAGCCACGTGGCAAAATAGAGATTTATAGAAATGGGTTAATTTAAGATGAAAGAGCTAGCTAGCAAAAAGCCTTCCATAGGCCATACAGTTTGTAACCAATATTAAGCCTCTGAATGATTATTTTCATAAGTGGCTGCAGGACCACAGGCCAGGCAGAACCGGAAGAACATGGGACTGCAGGGCCGAGTGGGACCTGAGAAAACTTACGGCTACATGGAAATAACTTAGATGTTCCTCAATGAAGAATGAGTAAAGAAAATGTGGTACATTTACACGATGGAATATTATTCAGCTGTTTAAAAAATAACATCATGAAATCTACAGCTAAATGGATTGAACTTGAAAATATCCTGAGTGAGGTAACCCAGGCTCAGAAAGACAAATATAGTATGTACTCACTTCTAGGTGGATATTAGCTGTAAAGTAAAGGATAATCATGTTACAATCCAGACCCAGAGAAGTTAAATAACAAGGAGAGTTCAAGAAAGATGTATGGATCTCCCTGAGAAGGGGAAATAGAATAGATTTCTTGAGTGGACTGGGAGTAGGTGTGGATGGGAACAAGAGGGAACAGGTTGGGGAAGGATGGAAGGAGGGAGTAGTGGAAGAGAATAGTGTGAAAGATGACTGGAATGGGGGGAAATTAGGAGAGGAAGTAGAAACCTAGTGCAATGGAAACTACTAGAAATTTATATGAGATAACATCTAAGGCGGCCGCAGTGACACCTTATGACTGGGATTAAACTCTGAAACACACAATGACCTACTTCTGTTCTTTTGAAACTTGGGTCCATGCCACATTTAACCCACACCAAGAATGTCTGCACCCCTCCTACTCCATTCATTTCTAATTTTCTATGAATTCACCTCCCACCTAAAAACCATAAATTAAAGTTAATATATGGAGAACAATATTGTAATTCATTTATTTTTATCTACATGCATTTCAGTAGTTAGCACTATTGCTTTACAAATAGTGTGATGTTTGACATTTATTTAAAAATAAGTAAATCACATACTGATAGAAACACAAATAACTCTATCTCTACTAATATGCCTCAAGTTTTCTCATATACTTAAGTAAAGATCTAAATTGGAAAAGTGCTGTAAGACAATGATCAAAAGCGTGAAATTTGCATACACATCTAGAGACAAAGAGACCCCTTCTGTACCTACTTCCAATTCCCACCAGGTTCCAACGGATAGCTTCAAACCCAGGATCACACAGAACTCTGGGACAAACTCAGTGGATCACAAAACAAAACAAAGTGACATGGACATGAGAAAGAGACTGGGAGGCAGGAGGAGGAAGAGGATGAAAGAAGATGTGGATGTGAAGAATGGTCAGTATGCAGTGGGTACATGTGTGAGACTACCTAAGAGGAAGCTTACTTCAAAAATTGTTGAAAATGTCAAAAATAAGGTAGAGAAATGGAGGAAGGCACCTAACGCACACTTCTGATGTACACACACACACACACACACACACACACACACACACACACACACGAGGCCAGCAGCCCTGCAAAAAACAACCTGTTGTGTATCTATCCACAAAGGAGAGGATGTTTGGTCTTTGCCATGAAAGTATCATTAATAATGACCCTTAAATATATGGTCATCTCTTTGCAACCAAAAATAAACAATAAAAAAGAGAAGAGGAAGTGTGTCACATATACTAAGGACAATTTTTTTTTTTTTTTGGTTTTTCAAGAAAGGGTTTCTCTGCGTAGCTTTGCGCCTTTCCTGGAGCTCACTTGGTAGCCCAGGCTGGCCTCGAACTCACAGAGATCCACCTGCCTCTGCCTCCTGAGTGCTGGGATTAAAGGCGTGCGCCACCAACGCCCGGCAGGACAATTTTTTTAAGCGTATAAAATTTTAATCAGGGGAACAAGCTTCAAATGGTACATTTGTATTATGCCCTTGAACAAGAAACTTAATACTCTGAGCTTCAATATTATCATCTGTAAAATATGAGTAATAATATCTGCTGCATTAGTTCCCTTTTTCTTAGTGTAATAAAATATCATAAGCAAGACAACTTATAGAGGAAAAGTTTATTTGGCTTACAGTTACAGAGGGAGAATCCATAATGACTGGGAGGCAAGTGGCTGGATCAGGAAGAAAAGATGATGCAGAAAAAGTGAAGTGTAATTGGAGCCAGGCTATAAAGACTAAAAACCTGCCTCTAGTAACATACTTCTTCCAGAAAGTCTCCACCTCCTAAAGGTCCCATAATCTCCCCAAACTGCACAACTCACTGGCAATCAAGTGCTCAAATTCATGAACCTATAGGGGACATTTTTCATCTAAGCAGCCATACCTGTCCTAATTTTTATAGGGATTAAATGCAACAATGTATGCATACTGTGCAGCTTGAAGCAGACTTTGAATAAATGGTTGTAACAAAAACGAATTATTTTTCTGCTAACAGAAATATGTATTTCCTGTGAGGTGGATATTCTGTAAATCTCTAAGAACAAAGGAAAACCTCCCACAATGACTTCCTTCTGTTCAAGTCTCTGTGAGCTTTGTAGATCATTAACTTCAGTAAGAAAGGAGATACAAGAGAAAAGGTAATCCCATGCTCTTCCCCAGCTTAAACTAAGTGGAGATCATGGCAGGGAAGTAGAGGCAATTACTACTGATTAAACAGAGTAACTTTAAAGGGAGGGATATTTTATCCCCATCAACAATTTTTTTCCAGTTTGCTTCATCTCCATATTTCATTGCTTCTGAGAAGTGGTATGGTCTATTCATTAGTAGGGAAATACTTCTCAAAGGTTTCCTGTATGGTGTTGAGGTTACACATTATACTAGAGAGAAGATTGTAATGAGTAAAGATCTGATACGTACAGAACTGCAAAGAAATGACTAGAGAATTTTTGGTAGCGATGGGTATAATAAAGAAATAACATCTGTCTTCATCTAGAAATGTTTATAGTCTCCATTTTTACATTTAGGCTTAGCATGCATTTTGAGTACTTTCTAGTATATGCTGTGAGATTTGTTTTTATCAAGCTTTACTGACTTTTACACTTTATTTTCTTGCATTTGAATACCCAGTTTTTCTTCCATATCCAGTTGAAAGGCTACCCTACTATTGAACTGCCTTTTTCAATATGTCAAAATTTATCATATAATTGTACATATATAGATCATACATATATGCACATTTATATATATGGTGATCAATTTTGGGGTTCCCTCCTGTATTCTATTATTTGATTTGATGTATCTAGCTCATGAAAATGCAACCTTGTTTTTAATTACTGTAAAAAATATGATTAGATTTTCAAAGTAAAATTTTAGATTTTTATTTTTTAGGTCATGTGATTGAAGAAGAAAGAAAGGAAAGAAGGAGAGAGGGAGAGAGGGAGGGGAAAGGGACTGAGGGAAGGGTTAATTTGTCTCTGGGATTACCTTGAATGCAGACACTGGTTTTGGGGAGAATTGATGTCTTAACAATATTGACCCTTACAACTGATTACTCTACTTGAACCCTTAGTTTCCTTTATCAATATTTTAGAGCTTACAATGTACAGACAGTGTTTATCTTAGATTTATCATGAGGTATTTTGGATTAAAATTGTATTTTTTTTTTGAGACAGGGTTTCTCTGTGTAGCTTTTGCACCATTCCTGGATCTCGCTCTGTAGACCAGGCTGGCCTTGAACTCACGGAGATCCGCCTGACTCTGCCTCCCAAGTGCTGGGATTAAAGGCATGCGCCACCACCTGTATTTTAAATGGCAATTTACTCTCATTTGGTATTGATTATAGAGATTTAATTGATTTTTAGGTATTGATCACACACCTGAAATCATGCTAATATCAACAGTTATGGTTGTATCTGCTTAGCTTTATCTCATCTTTGTAGACTGCCCTATCATTGTTGATTAATTTCTCTTGTTTCTTTCCCGTATAGATGTTAGATATTCTTATTTTCTTTCCTTCTTTCTTCTTCTTCTCCTCCTCCTACTTCTTCTTCCTTTGTTTTCTGTCAAGTGTAAGAAACCTAGAGCTGCTGATCAAATGAAGAACAAATCTAATTAAAAAGGAAGACATTGGAGAGGTGGTTCAGCAGTTAAGAGTGAGTACTACTCTTACAAAGTACTGGGTTTGGTTCTCATCATCCACATGGGAGCTCACAGCTTCTGCAACTCCAGTTCTGGGGATCCAGCACCCTTTTCTTACCTCCTCAGACTCATGCATGCTTGTGGCACACATATATGCAACACACAATTTTAAAATGCAAATTATTGTGGAAGAGTATTTTTATGTTATGTGCACAGTAAAATGAAGGCATCAAGGTTTTTAACATTGAGAGACAGCCCGAACTGACCTACTCTGGTGAATGGATGGCCAAACACCCTAATTGTCATGCTAGAAACCTCATCCAATGACTAAGGGAACCAGATGCAGAGATCCATGGCCAGGCCCCAGGTGGAGCTCCAGGAGTCCAGTTGGCGAGAAAAAGGGGGGTTTGTATGAAGGAGAATTGTTGAGACCAAGGTTGGAGAAAGCACGGGGACAAATAGCCAAAGGAATGGAAACACATGAACTATGAACCAATAGCTGAGGAGCCCCCAACTGGATCAGGCCCTCTGGATAAGTGAGACAGTTGATTAGCTTGATCTGTTTGGGAGACATCCAGGCAGTGGGACCAGGACCTGTCCTCAGTGCATGTGCTGGCTGTTTGGAACCTGGGGCTTATACAGGGACACTTGGCTCAGCCTGGGAGGAGGGGACTGGACCTGCCTGGACTGAATCTACCAAGTTGAACTCAATCTTCAGGGGAGTCTTTGCCATGGAGGAGATGGAAATGGGGCGTGGGCTGGGGGGGCGGAGGGAGGACAAGGGAATCCGTGGCTGATATGTAAAATTAAATTAAATTATAAAATAAAATTTTTAAAAAAAGAAAACTAAAGGTAATATACTATAATTGAAAATATTGAATATAAAATTCATATTATAATGACAGTGTTCTTGTTCTAAAATCTAGATGGTTCTAATATCTGTAATAGCATAAAGCATGGAATAGATAATTCCATAAAAAGTGCTTATGGACCTATGGGATAAAAGAAAAATAAACTATATCCTGTTCCTTGTAACACACAAAGAATGCAGCAAGTGCATCCAATCCTCTGTCCTTCATTTTTCTAATAACAGATATTGTCTAAATACATTGATTACTCTAAAAATGAATTAATTAAAGATGAGAATATTTATTCAACTAAGATCAATAGTGATTGCACTGGAATGTTAATTTTTCACTTTTAAAATTATCTTTATTAGCAATAGTATTACTTGCTTTAAACTTGCTGGAAGCTCAGGAGTGCCTATAGCATTGATAAAAGAATGTTTATATGATACTGAGTTGCTGAAAGAAACAGAAAGTGAGAAGGGGAAAGGGAGAGGAAGAAGGGGAAAGAAAGGAGGGATACACCGTGAAAACAGAAATGAAAGTAATAAATCTAGAACTCTATACCTCTCTGAGCTCTAGTGAATCCTAAACTATGTTTGCATTAGCCCTGGCTTCTGTTAGGAGGTTTAATAGTGTGTTGATTTTCACTCTAAGAGTCCTAGCTCAGACTGAGGAAATTTTTTAAGTCCATTTTTTGTTATAGCCAATGACAGATATATTTAAAAATGGTAAACTTTGGTTAAATTTTAGTAGTATGAATTTTTTTTCGAACTGACAGAGGACATAAGGCAGAAAAGGGGAATTGGAGGAAAAGTTAAAACTGTTACAGGGAGCCCACCAGAGATGGGCACTCAGACACAGTATATAGTCAACTGAAAGTCCTTTTTCCAGCTAGCTGGAATTACATTCAGGTACTGGAGACCCAAGTGTAGCCCTGAACATTTAGATCAAGGGTCTTTAAAAGGCAAAACCACATCCTTGTATCTCGCTTACCAGCTGCAGGGGAAGCTTTGTGCAAGCAAGCAGTTTAACAAAAGCTAAGATAAGCAATTAGCTGGAGGGGAAGGTTCACACAAGCAGGCAGCTTAACAGAAACTAAGATAAATTAGCTGGGACATCTTGCCCTTGGCTTCCTAAAAGAGAGTATGGTGAATTTCCACAGGATTCTCCATCAAGGAGATCTAATTCTAGTTGAACTAAAAATGATCTCAGCAAGAATATAAGATGAAGGAACCTCTGCACTGTCTTGCCCTAACACAGAAAGACAAATAAATAAATAAATAAATAAATAAATAATAGATAGATGATAGATAGATAGATAGATAGATAGATAGATAGATAGACCTCCAAACCCAGAAAGTAACAAATACAGAAACAGAATACAAATATGATAGAACACTAGTTATATCACACATAAACATAGATGCAAATGCTACCTAGAGGAGGTACCTACAAGAAAAAAAATGGCAATAAAAATAAAAGTAACTGAGCAGGTAAAGTGTGATTAGCAACAGTCTCTTTAGACAATAATATTTAGTCTACAGGCACAAGATGGCTATATATTTGAGAACTGACAGAAATAAATGGGAGAGATGGGTGAACAAAAAGACTCTTCATTTTATCAACATGCACATAGCCACACATAGCCTAGTGGAGGAAAGCAGTAGAGACAGATTTTTCTAATTCAAAGTACAAAATGAAATTCAAGAAATAAAAGTTGGCTTGAATCTTCTAGTTGCATATAAAAGAAATAACCTGACAGAGGATATATAAGGAAGAAAGCTATCCAAGCAGAGAATAGAAGGATGCTTAGGCATTAACCAGGAGACCAACAAGAGCATGAGTTTGTACAAAAACATGCAGAAAATAATAACTGCATATTGTTAAAGGGGGACTTTCATGTACTAAGTATGAATATGGAAGTATATTAAGAAAATTGTCTTCCTAGAAAGGTTATTTAGGCTTTTCTTTTCCTATTCTTGTCGCTAATTGCAATATATCTGAGCAATATAAATAAATTACACACATTTTCCGGGTTTTGTTTTTGTTTCTGTTTCCTCATATATTCTTGACATAAAAAATGCAAACTCAGTAACCAAAGAATGTCAATAAAGACAGGTTGTGAGAGAGGACAGATAGAAGGGAGGTTGGGAGAGAGGTGGGAAAGGAAATAAAAGGTCCCCAATCAAAGTCTGTTCTGGCTAGATGAAAGACCAAGGCACATAGACGCAGAAATCAGTCAAGTAAGAAACTTCTGGAAAATAAGCTCTGTGCTCTGTAAAAAATACCTATCACCATCCACACTAACGAAGTGGGAAAGAGAGCCTTAACTCCCACAGGCTGCAGCAAGGCGTCCCAACCTACTCTAGGAGGTGGTGGTGGAGAACACTGAACACTGTGCTCATTTCGCGGGAGCGGATAGGAAACCTGTACTTCCACTTCTGTCTTACAGTAACAAGGAACTCCTCTTCTGTCCCCTTGAGGTCATATCTTTTGAACAGCAAGGATTTTAACTTTAAGCCAGCCATGAGGTGACATGGGCATTAGCTATAGAACTTTCTACCTCCCAGCCAAGGTGATTATCACAGAGGTGCTCTAAGAGACCCAGCACATCTACACCAAGTTCCTAACATCTACCCAATAGAAAAATCTTGATCTCTACCTTCACCTAGTAGTAATGAGGCAATTCTGCTTTCCCTACCAAGTCAGTGTCAGACAAAGCCAGCTAAAACAGACACTTAAGTAAGATACAAAAGCTAAGAATATCCAAAGTTCCAGGTTTCAATTCAAATCATGAATTGCCCTCAGAAAATCTCTAAGGAAAAAAAAAATGACAAAAAAAAATCACCAATAAATGCCAGCACCATGTTAACGAAGATGGTATGCTTATATGACAAATATTTTACAATAGCCATGAAGAAATGCTTTGAGAGTTCCATGAATGTTCCTCAAAAAAAAAGAAAATTGATCTCTGCAAAGAAAAAAAAGATAACATAACTAGTACTACTGGAAATTTTAGAAAGGAAAAAGTGCAATGGCCAGTGTGTGTGTGTGTGTGTGTGTGTGTGTGTGTGTGTGTGTGTGTGTAGGATAAATAGTTGAGTGTACAGGGAGAGGAAAGAATTGCTGAAATTGAAGGCAGGAGAATAAAAACTAACCTGTCTGAATAGCTAGTAGGTAGGGTAATAAAGAAAAACTCAGTGACTACAGCAAACTATAAGGTTTGTGTGACCAGAGTTCTAGGAGAGGAGAAAAGACAAAGCTTCAGAAACACACTCAAAAGAAACAGCTGAGATTTCACAAATTGGGAAAATTATTTGAAGATAAACATTCAAAATATGTAAGCAAGTCCCTAGGAAATACAAACTCAAAGAAATACACACTAGGACATGTTATTATCAAACGTCTCAAAAAAATAAGGACAAAGAAAAGAATACAGAAAGCAGCAAGGATTCAATGGCACCTTACATGTGAAGAAAAAAGAATTTAAATGACAACAGATCTCTCATCAGAATCACAGAGGCCAGAAAAAAGGGTCACAGCATGTTCCAAGCATTGAATAATAAAAGCTATCAAACCAAGATCCTATATTTAGGAATGAATAGAAAATAAAGGTGTTCACAGATAAAAGAAAATTAGGAGTCTGTGTTATCAATCAACCTACCCTAATAAATAGATTCAGAAATTTTTTGAAACAGAATGGAATTGATGAAATAAAGGGAATGAAGAAAGGAGAGATGGAGGGAGGAGAGAAGGAGGGAAGAGGCAGGGGGAGAGAGGAGAGGAAGGGAGTGGGGGAAGGGAGAGAAGAGCAGGCACAAGCAAGGGAGATTTCTTTGCTTTTCTGAATTATGCTTGATAGTTGAAGCAAAAATTGTAACAGAGATGTGATTGTAAGTATATACAGAGAATCAATTTAATATACTATAAACAAAACGGAACAATGGGAATTAGAGGGGTGTAAGAGTTCTGAACCCCAGCCGGGCGGGAGACTGCGAACTGTAGAGTGATGATTAGAAACCAGTACAAAGGTACAAAGTAAAATGAAATTCTGAAGTTGTTCCAAGTCATTTACAGGGAGGAAAAAGAAGCAAAACAAAACCCACATAACAGGCAGAAGATAGAATCATGTGGACACATTGTTCCTAATACATCAGTAGTTACAATAACTATAAATGGTCTACCACTGTTCTAGTGGCTTTCTGTAGCTATGACGAACACCATGATCAAAAGCAACGTGAGAAGGGAAGGTTTGAATCCACAGCACAAATTAGGGTTCATCATGGTGGGAACTCAAGGCAGGAACTGACGCAGATGCCATGGAGGAATGCCAAATACTGGCTTGCTCTCCAGGGCTTGCCCAGCCTGCTTTCTTCTACACCCCAGGACCTGCCCAGAGATGACACTGCCCACAGTGGCTGGGACTTTCCACATTAATAACTAATCAAGAAAATGCCCCCACAGACCTTCCTATGAGCCAATCTGATGAAGGTTTCCTCTTTTATGGTTCCCTCTTTCCAGTTAACTCTACCTTGTGTCAAGCTGGCAGAAACTAACCAGCACAACTATAATTAAAGACAAAATTATTAGGGTATATTTAATGTTTTTTATTTTTCCCTTCTTTATTTTTCTGGTGCTAAGGATTGAATACACAGCCTTGCTCATATTATGTATGCACTCTACCACATAGGTATACCTCTAACTCTAACAAGGTATATTTTTAAAATGACTAAACCATATATCTTGTGTATTATTACTTTTATCATTATTATGACCAAATACCTGACAAGATAAAACTAATAGAGGAAGGGTATACTTCAGGTTATAGTTCAAGAAGTACAGTACATCATGGCAGGGACAGTATGGCTGTCCAGAGCGTAAAGAGGCTGCTCACATTGCATCCCCAGTCAGGAAGTATAGAGGGGGGATGCAAGTAATCAGCTTGCTTTCTCTTTTTTGTCAAATCAGGACCAGAACTCAAGGAATACTGCCGTCTACATTAGGTTGTGTCTTTCCTCTTCAGTTAAACCTTCCTGGAAATACCCTCATAAATACAGACCCAGTATTTCCACAGTGATTCTAAAGCCAATCAAGTAGACAATAAAGATTATCCTTTGCAGTGGGTAAATGAAACTCACTCCAAAAACAAATATATAGAGGGGTTAAAAGTATAATGGTGAGCTGGGTATGGTAACACATGCCTTTAACTGCAGTACTCGGAAGACAGAATTTCTGTGAGTTTGAGGCCAGACTGAGCTACATAATAAGCTCCAGAACAGCCAGAGATATGTAGAAACACCCTCAAAAAAAAAGGATAATGGTGAAAATATATAGCATCCAAACAATAAATATGAACAGGGGTCTTTATTAGAATAATATGTGTTACATACCAGATTTTAAAAATTGCAAGAAATCATAAAATTCACCAGTGAATCAATAGAACTAGAAAAAATTAATCCAGAATAAGGTATCTCAGACCCAGAAAGACAAATATATTACTATTATTCACTTATATGTGGATATTAGCTGGTATATTAGTCAGTGTTCTCTAGAATAATAGAATTTATAGAACAAATCCTCCCTCTATAGATAGATACGTAGATGATAGATAGATAGATAGATAGATAGATAGATAGATAGATAGATAGGACATTAAATCCCATATATACAGGCTGTGGTCTAGACAATCCAACAATGGCTGCCTATGGATGGAAAGTACATTAATCTGATAGTTTCTCAGTCCACAAGGCTGGATGTCTCAGCTTGTCTTCAATATACCATGGAATCCCAAAGAAGTAGGCTCTAATACCAGTGAAGGAATGGATTTGCTAACAAGGCAAGAGCAAGCAGGCAAAGAGCAAACACTTCTTTCTTTCTTCCATGTTTGTATATGGGCTCAGCAGAAGGTGTGACACAGATTAGATCTGTATTAAAGATGTGTCCTCCTATCTCAAAGATCCAGATTAGAAATATACCTTCCCACTTCAAATTAAGCAGAAATCTCTTACAGGTGTGCCCTTCATTTTAAAGTTTTAGTTAATTCCAGATGTAGTCAAATTGACAACCAAAAATAGCCATCACAGCTATTGTTAAGTCAATGATAACCAAGCTACAATCCGTAAAGACACAGAAGGTAGATATAGAGTAAAGGCATAGAGGGAACAGACAGATCTCATTAGGAAAGGGAAATAAAATAGATATTGATGGATGGAGGGAGTAGAAAAGAGGATCAAATGGGGAGGGGGAGAGGGGGAAGTGAGGGAATATGGAGACAGACAGAAAAAAATAAGGGCCATTGAGGGATAATGTGAAAAACTAATACAGTAGAAGCTTCGTAAAATATATAAAAATAATGAAGGGTGTAACATGAATCTAAAGTGGTCTTATTAATAAAAACAAACCTGAAGCCAGGTATTGGAGTGAATGCTGGAAGATCAGACACACAGAACAAGCCACAGCTAACCTCACCTCGCCAACTTCTCAGCCGATCCTGTTTCCTGGAACTGGAAGCCTCTGAGTCCTCACCTGAAATGATCTCAGCTGAACTTCTGCTGAAAACCTGAAAGCTTAACAAGACTCTAGTTCTGGTCCTCACACCTTATATACCTTTCTGCTTCCTACCATCACTTCCTTGGATTAAAGGCACAAGTCACCATGCCTGACTGTTTCCAGTGTGGCTTTGAACTCACAGAGATCTGCTGTGGATATTGCTCTGTATCAATAAACACTGATTGGCTGGTAGCCAGACAGGAAGTATAGGTGGGACTAACAGAGAGGAGAATTGAGAAAGGAGGAAGGATAGGAGAGACTGCCTGGAGCCGCCGCCAGGACAAGGAAGATGTAAAGTACCGGTAAGCCACGAGCCACGTGGCATAGTAGAGATTAATAGAAATGGGCTAAATATAAGAGTAAGAGCTAGACAATGATAGGCCTAAGCTAATGGCCAAGCAGTTTAAATAATGTTAGCATCTGTGTGTTTATTTTATGAGTGGGTTCCAGGACTAGCGGGACTTGGGAGCTGGAGAGAAATTCTCCAGCAACAGAGATCCAGATGGATCTCTGCCTCCTGAATGCTAGGATTAAAGGCATGTGCTACCACTGCCTATACCTATGTTTAATATAGTGCCTGTTCTGTTCTCTGACCCCCAGATAAGTTTATTGGGGTGCACAATATATAAAGCACAGAAGGGGATCTAAATAAAATTATCAAATAATGGAGGAGACAAAGCAGAGCTCCAAATGGCCATTTCTTGTCACCAATAAAGCTTCTAGTCTCCTGACTGGGTTACCTATAATTGAGCTATTGGTCAAAGGGGTCCCATAGAAATCCCCAAGTAATCCAGCATGTTGCCAAGACTTTAGGTTGCTCTCCACAAACTGATAGCAAGGCCCCATTGCTGAAGACAACACGTACCCAATTCATAGAACATGGAGAAGTTGAGCTGGTGCCTACATAGAGCCTTCACCTTACATGCCGGTGTCTTTGATACAGGAAGATAATCTGCATGCTACCAAAAGAGAAACATAAACAACAACCCAGCCACAAATCCTTTGATCTACAATTATTTTCTTTCTTTTATTATTAAGAATTTTTTTATTCATTTTACATACCAATCATAGATCCCCCTCTTCCCTCCTCCCACCCCTCCAGCCTTCCTCCCCCAACCAACCTCCCATTCCCTCCTACAAGAAGGTAAGGCCTCTTATGGGGAGTCAGCAGAGCCTGGTACATTCAATAGGGGCAGGTCCAAGCCCCTCCCCTGGCCTCAAGGCTGTGTGAGGTGTCCCACCACAGGTAGTGGGCTGCAAAAAAGCCAGCTCATGCACCAGAGATGGATCCTGATCCTACTGCCAGGGGGCCCCTCTGCATAAGCAAGACAGTTGTATAGCTTGGTCTACAATTATTTTCTGCCTGCAAGATATGCTAGTGCAATGTTGGCACAATTCTTTTGAGAGCAACCAACCAGTATCTAATTTGACTTACAGCCCACTCCATGAGATGGAACCCATGCCCAACACTATTTGAGTGACCAAAAACCTGGGACTAAATAGTCCAGGGACCTGGGGTAAAACCAAATGCTAATGGTCTAAAAACAATATAAAATAGCAATAATGTCACTTTTAATGGCATCTTAATGACAAATACAGAGACCCACAGCCAGACATTATGCAGACAGTCAGAGAGACCTTGGAACACTCCGCCCTTAATAGGATCTCTCCAACAAATGTTCCACCAGGGCTCAGGGAATCCTGAGAGAAAACAGGCAGAAAGACTATAATAGCCAGAGGAGATGGAGGACACCAAGAAAACAAGGCCCTCTAAACCAACAAGAGCAGCACACACACGAACTTACAGAGACGGAGGCAGTGTATACAAGACCTGCAGAGGTCGGCACCAGATGAGATGCTAGAGTTGAGAGGAGAAGTAGACACATGTCCCCGTTCCTAACCCGGGAGCTATCTCTGGTTGATAACCACTTGCAAATGAAAATTTAGTTTCCTCCCTGGGAGGCTCACTGAAGAAACAAACTGCTCTTATGGGGAGGCTGTATGCCGAGCAGTAGATGACAACAGAAAAGGAACTAACTGCATCCTTGCAGGCTCTTGGTCTCATAATGTCATTATCAGGATTTTTTCAATCTTATTTTTAATTTTTATTTTATACTACTCTATTTTTTAATATATATTTTTCTCTCTCACTTTTTACCTTACAGGCCCTTGGCATATATATTGTGGCTTCCAGTTTTGTGTTTTTATGGGATTCCTGAGTGTGCAAAGTGTGAGTTTCTATATCTATATCTGTTTTTGTGCCTTTTCCTTGACTCTTTTCCTTCTGCTTTTATGTTGTATCCTATTCTGATGGGTTACTTTTTGTTTTATATTTTATTTTATTAAAAACCAAAAAAGTCTATATCCTTATATATATTAAAATCCCACATATAGATGTACAAATCCTTAAAAAATATTAACAAATGAAATTAGGCAATATCTAAAAGTTCACTCTGTCTCCATGTTAATGGTTTGGGTTAAGCTGCTTTTTTACTTTATTAAGATGAAAAGTTATACAAATTCATTAGAAACTTCACTTTGAATTTAGATATTTTCCCAGAGTGGGAATAGTCTGTACAATATTTGTGGTGCTGACCAATAGCAAGAAGCCTCATCTCCTAGCCAGGCACATGTGTACTCAAGAGATCAACAACTAATGATGTATGAAGTACTGTACTGTCAGTATTTTTTGGATGTTTGTATCCAATAAATTGTGTAGTTCAACACTTTATTATCAAATGGGCTTTTTTTCAGACAATTTTGCCTACTCATATGTTAGTATGAGTATTCTAAACTTGCTTAAGAAAGGCTAGGCTGAGCTATAATCCTCAAGTTAAGCACACTAAATGTATTTTTGATCTAACTATATTTTAAATTTACTGAGATTGTGAGACTATATCCCCATCATAAACCAAGGAGGAATCACTGGGGATTTATTCAAGACATGCAAGGTTAGTTCATTATGGAAAACTCAATCCTGAACTCAGCATAACAGCACAGTTTGGTATAACTCAACACATATTTATTTAAAAAGCTCTCAGAAAAAATAGAAAGGGAGTATACTTCTTCAAATGGCAAAAAAAAAACCCACCTTCAGCCAAACCTTAGCTAACATTAAACTTAATAGCAAATAGCTAAATCCTTTTAAAAGTGGAGAAGTGAGTGAAGTCTATTCTTATCACCCTTGTTCAGTACAGTGTTAGAAACCCTAGCTAGATAACAAAGCAAGAGAACAAAATGCATGCAGATTAGAGAAGGAGAGTAAAATCGCCCACATTTAAAGATGTCATAATTGTCCACATAGAAAACAGAAGTCTACAAACAAGGAGCTCCCACAGCTGCTAAATAAATAGGTATTCCAAGTTCACATAAGAGAAGATAGGTATATTATTAGTTATATTTCTGTATATTCTTCATGAAGACTAAAATTTATAGTGTAATTCCACTTGTTATCAATAAAAGTCTTTAATTGTAAATCCAATAAATTTGTGTAGTATTTGTGTGATAAAATGTTGAGAAGGGAACAAAATAAAATAGAAATAGGGACACCAGATTCACAGATTAGATGATTCACTATTGTAACTATGTCAATTGTCATTATATTGCGGTCTAAATTTAGAATAGTTCTTATTAAAATTACAGCCAACTTTTGTATGTATAATCATCAAGATTATTCTAAAGCAATGTATAAAGGCTGAAGAACTGAATACCTATAATTTTGATAAAGAATAGGAGGAAATCGGCCTGCTAAATGTCAAGGTTTATAGTGTGGGCTGATAGTGAGGGAAAAATAGGCACACAGATCAATCAAACAGAAAACAGAGCCCAGAAATCATCTCAACTGGTTCGACACAGGAGAAAAAGCAATTGAGTGAAAGAAAGATAAGTATTTTTAAGACAACATATAACCCTGGACACCCCTGAGACAAAACAATGAGTCTCTACCTGTCTTGCACCTTATGCAAAATCCAATCATAAGAATGACTGTTAAAGACCTCGGTAACTTCAAACATTCCTAGAGTATTCTTTTCCTCGTCCTTTACAAATAAACACTGCTTGTATTTACATTCCCTTGTCTCCAGGGACTTGAACCGATTTATTTAAGTAGAACTTCCTCCCTACTTGTTTGATGACAACAGAGCATCCTGTTAATTTTGCTTATAGTCCCATCCTCTTAATTTATCGTTACGTAGTTTTAAGAAAGTTGCTTACTCTTTCCATAAGATTTGATTCTCTCTAGGATCTACACGTGTAGGAACTATGACTACTCTATTTAGGACTATGTCCTCATCATCAAGCATGATACTAGGACCACAATGGATGCTTTATATAAAACATCTATAGAGAAAATAAATGAATCTGTCTCACAAAGCTAGGGAGATCTTAAAACATTCTAATAAGTCTACATGATAGTATTTAACTGAGATGTGTTATCTTGCTTCCTACTTACTAATTAGAGTTGACCAGAATAAATCTTAATTAGTTAAATTTGACAAGCTTCTAATGGTGGTTGTATGCAGTAAATGAAATCATAAATTGAGATTTTATTTGAGATAGATTAGGTAAAATAATAGCTCTCTTCTTGAGATGAGATGCCTTCTTTTGAACTCTTGACTGTGACAAAAACACATGTTGAAACAAACTCATGTAACACTTTCATTTATGAACATCTGTGGTTGTGTGCAAAGGAAGATTATTGGCCCCAAGACAGAACTAAAAGCAGTGATTTTCTCTCAATTATATGATAGTTTATAAGCACAAGAAAGATAAAAGTTTCAAATGACCCATTTTTTTCAGTTCTATACATTTTTACCCTCAATGCACACTAGTTCTTATTTCTTCTATTTCAGGGTAGAATGATGACCTAGGCCAAGAAAAGATCAATACATCCTAACAAAGCCTATTTCACCTTCCTCTTGAGAACATGTTAATAAGAGTCAAGCATATGTTTGAAGAGCCTTTGTAGCTTTTACATAATCATAGCATCTTATCAGAATTGTATTCCTCCTGAATGTTTCTATTCTAAAAAGGCTAACAGTTTTTGAAAATGACTGAAAAAAAAAGTTTTTCTGCCATCTTGGATCTGTCTCATAGAAGCAGACTTTACTCTGTGAATCTGAGGATGTTATAATTCCTATTTGTTCAATGACATATGCCTAGGACTTGGGAAAAAATTCAGTCATCTCATAGGTGAGCCACAAAATATTTGTTATATCATAAAATGAGCAAATGAAAATTGAGCATGAGTTGAATAAACATAATTTTCTATTCAGGGAGGACCCAGAATATCAGAATAGGAACCTGTTACAGAGAAAGTTTGTTCTTACCTTCTTATTTAGTGTGATTCATGTGTCAGCTTCACTTGATTGAGAAGGGCCTGTGAGTTTGTGAATCACATCTTTGGGTGTGTATGTAAGAGTGACTCAGGAAAAGACTAATGGAGAAAGGGTTGCCTGAATGTGGGTGACATCTTGCCCCAGCATGGGGGCCTGAATGAAATACTATGAGAAAGGGAAGAAATCCAGCACGTAGATGTTTTCTTTCCTTCTGCTCCCAATGACCAGGGTGTGAAGTGCTGTGCTCCACCATACTGTCTCCATCAGGACAGCATGACAGCCTGGAAACTAGGAGCCAGAATAAATCTTCCTCTCAGGAATTTATCATAACTATAGGAAGTCTGACAACACAGAAAGTTGGTACTGAGAGTGAGGTCACTGTTGTGACTACCTGACCACAGTGTTCAAAAGCTTGTGAAACTGATTGTAGGTAGAGTTTAGAAAAGCTCCAGTTCTGTGGGATGGAAAAGCCCTAGAATGCCATTACTCAAATTCAATGGAGGAGTCTGCTGAGGGCTCAGAAGACTAGAAGGTAAGCAAGAAAGTAGACAGTAAAGTTGTGCTAATGAGGTCTCACGTGGGAATTAGAACCTTACTGGAAATTAGAATAGAAGCCATTTGTGGTATTTTATGGCAAAGAATCTGTCTACATTTCATCTGTGCCCTGAGACTTTGTAGGGTGGAGGGAATTTCAAGGCAGCTCAGTGTTCAGGCTGTGACATTGTTTTTACCTGGCTATTCTCAAGTACAACTGATCTGAAAATATGTCCCTGTTGAAATCATTTCCAATACGAAAAGTCCACATCTACCAGGCATTTTCATGCACATGCCACTCCAATCACTAGTTTATCTTTCAAGAATTGAAGTCTTCCTTCAAGTTCCACCCATAAGCCAGAGTTATTACCCTTACTCTAAATATGATGTTCCAGATGCTTCCAAGGAAAGCCCAATCATTCTTGGTAGACCTCAGATTGACACTGTGGGGACACAAGTTAGGAAGTTATCAAGACTCAGGGTATTATTGAGACAATCACCACCTCAGTTTTAATTTTTATCAATTGTATGCTTAGTCTATTAGGCCCTACTAGACTTTATTAGGCCCTTTGGAAGGATTCTAAGTTGTACTTCCAACAATACAAGGGAACCCATTTCCCTCACATTTTGAGAGTCTTAAGATCATCTGATTTTCAAATTTTTACTAAATCTGTGGGCGCAAGATAATGCTTCCTGCCTCAGTTTTTACTCACAATGGATACCTGGAACTGGTGTTTGAACCCCATGGCGGATAGTCACAATAGTGACCTTATATGCAGTACCAATGTTCAATGTCATCAGACTTCTTGTAGTTAATGACAAATTCCTGAAACAACTGAATAAGGGAAGATTTATTCTGGCTAATACTGAACCATATATATAAACTGTCATATCATGGTAGTTAATCTGATAACGGAAATAGCTACTAAGTCAAAAATAGGAGGATAATCTATGTAGCATGGGTACATTTTACAAATGAATAATTCCTGTCTCAAGTAAGAGATCTTATCACTCTGCTAAGAACAATATGCAATTTAAAATATACTTTAAAAATTTATGCCAGTTTCCATCAAGTATTTTCACACTATTTTTGACTCTAGGTAACTAAAGCCATGAAAAGTGGAATCACATAGAGTAGGAGGCTACTGTATTGAGACTCTTATTGGCTTCTTTTGCTGGTATTTTTTGTTGCAATATATTATTATTATTAGCAGTTTAGTATATTTCATATTCTATCTTATTAAACAATAAAATGTTTACTTCTTTTAATGTTTTCTACACTACACATATTTTTTCTGTTTTTGCTTTGTCCAGGATCTACAGTAAGTTGACCAACCACCCTAGTTTGTCCAATGCTCAAAGAACATGAGACTTCTGGGTTAAAATTGGTTGTTTTCTTCCCAAACCACGCAGGTAAGCCTGCTTTTAAAGAATTTTCCAGGACAGAGGACTTTCACATTTAAACCCAGGAAATACCCAAGCAAACCTAAGTTGATTATCCAGTGTGTAGAAATCAGTTAAATGGTAGCGGGAAGAGTGAACACTGCTTTCCTGGTCCTTAACATCAAATGTAATGTGCTTAATGCCTTTCCATTAAGACTGTTGCCCACTGCAGGCTCTTCCTAAGGAAACTCATTTCTATTTCATGTCTCCTATTATTTTGTCAAGGCTTAGGCAGGATTGCTGTGGTTTTTATTTTATTTTTTTGTCTGTGCTTATTAAACTACAGTTTTTATTTAATGTCAAATCATCCAGGCATTTTTAGTACTATAATTTCATCCTTCAATACCAAGAGATTTCAGCATTTTCTTTAAAAAAAAAATCTAAGCCCTTCTATAATCATAAATAAAACTAGCCCATAAATTTAATTCTTCATAGTTTCTTTTTTCTATTTATTTCTGCAATATTGTGGATAAGAATGAAATTGCCTCACCCTTGGTAATTGCATTGAATTCATTTGTAAATTTACCCGAGCTTTGAAGCAAGGACATCTTGAGAACACATTTAAACTACATAGAGGTTATTAATCTACCCAGGTCGAACCTGAGTTTTCTTTGTTGCCATTTGAGAAGAATTTGCCTTATACACCAGTTTTTGGGGTTTTTTTTCAGATTAATGTAGTTAGTATTTAATAATAATTTATGATTCTCAAGTCTACATTCTATGTGTATTTGATTACAACTATTTACTTTGCATTTTATTTTAATATGTTGTCACTTTTGGTATAAAATCATGCCATACAATAGTTTGGTTTTTTTGGAGGTGAGGTGTTATTGTTTGTTTTGTTTTTTGTCATTTCAAAGAACAGATCTGGCTGAAGACAGGTCGTGACACTGCTATAACTAACCTCATACTATTCATATGTTCTTTGACATTCTTTTTTTTCTTCTTGTTTCTTAGGATTTACTAAGTTGCTCTTCATTTTTTCATGTGACATTGCTGTTTTCAATAATTTTTTTCCTCAGACAAACATCTCAGATTAACTAACCACAGGTCTCCACCGGTGTTGACACATAACTTTCACTGTTTTTTTGCTCCCCCCCCCAAAAAAAGAAAACTTTACAGCTCCTTCTGTTGTTTTTCTTTTCATTATTTGTTTGTCATCCTTTGATTAGTTAGCTATTGAAATTGTTTCCCCTTTCTTCATTCCTATTTTCTTACATTGTACACATATTTCATGTCATTAATATGCATACAAATTTTTCTCCCTGCTGTTATTGGTTCAATAATTTATTCTATGAAATAGGCTGATACCAGGTTACCAGCAGAAAGGCTTTCCAGTTTGTTATGTGAATGGGAAACTGATGGTTTACATTTAATAAATTTCATTAAATGAATTTTTGACTTGGGATAAAGGCAGAATTTCCAACCATTTCTGAAACAGCTCTAAATATATTTCTTCCACTTTATACTATATATTATGTGAAGTAGCATTTTCAACATTGATGATCATAAATCAAAATATGTATCAACTCCTCAAGACACTTACTGTGAACTGCATGCTGCATTGTACAATATTCATCAAAGACTTCTTTATATAAAAATGAACAAATATATCTATTTCTTAATAAGAAAATTTGCTTTTGTCTGTAGTAAATGGTAAATTATATATATACACCAAAATTGTTTCAAAATAATATCAGCAAATGTTTGATTTGTGTGTCTATTTCATACACTAATATAAGAGATTGAATAAAGATTATTGCTGAGAAAGATTGCAAGCAAACAATTTTAAGGCCCGATCACTTCATATTACTGATACTTTTATCTTTGTAATAACATAGAGCATGTTTACCTGAGACTTGCTCTCTGAATTCTATTGAATTCATATCCTCTTTTACTTATGTTCTCTGTGTGCATTTCTCCCTTATCGTACTGACATATCTTGTGATTTCACTGTGGTATCTTTTATTGTCTTATTCCTCTATGTGAAACATGGCTTGGCGATGAGGTGTGAGCCCAGGCAATTAGAAAGAATCTCAAGTGGGAACCTCTATCAGAGCCATTACCCATCAATCTCCTGACTTCTCTTCTTCAACACTTCTTAGGAAGTTTTGGCATCTGTTTCATAAGGGTTTGGAATTGATTAAATATATCATGTTACTTAATAAAACTTTTATGACTAAAATGACATGAAAAATAACTGAAAACTAGAAAAAGAAATGCTTTCTACCAAAAGAATCTTGTGGAATCTAATGAACTCATTTTTTGTTCTCACTTTCTTTGATGGCTTTGGTTTCAATTCTAGTTCCAAACAAATGTGTTTTCTGCATGTTCACATAAGACAATAGAATGTGTTGAAGATGATTAATTTGATTACTAGCACATCGGTCTTAGATGTGGTATCCATTTATACAGTTTGCTAAATTGTTACCAGAACCATTCCTAATTTGGGGGAGAAAACAGAGAAGGATCCCCTAATAAACAATAGGATGCACTGAGTGTTTGCCTAATGGGTAGATGTGGGGGAATCCTATTAACTGAAGCAAAATGCATGCCCCGTAATAATCTATTAAAATTGGTTACCTGCCATAATATAGCTTTCATAGATGGAGGAAATGGAAAGATAGTTACATCATTATGAATATTAGGAATCATATATAACAACTACAGGACCCAATTTCCTGTCAGCAAAGCAATGGTAATGTTTGCTCCACATATGCTTCCATAGCTGTAGTAAAATAGCCACTTTCAACAGGAGCACATTTCATGGGGCATTTAGAGCCTAATAGTAAGGGTACAGAAATAGCAAACTGAAGTTTCTGTACTGAAACTTCATACCCATATGGCCCTGGGCAAGTGACTTTAGCTCTCCTCCCCCCCCCCTACTTTTGCTATTTCCTATAAAACAGAATCAAATATAGTGTATATTCCTCACTACAGCAGTGTTGCGGGAATTCAGGCAGAAAGCTTATATAAAATACATGGTACATTGTTACCATTCCCAAAGCATTGGTGACTATTGTCTCTAGAAGCAAAATACACAAGGAGATGTATAGCATTCTTTTGTATAATACTGTGGCCATCAGCCAAACATTATTGAGGGTTCAAGCAGCTCAAAGAAACATTTTCATTCCTTTAAGCAACTGAATAAAGCATTTCAACTCAGATAGAATGCAATTGAAAGTCGATTTAGAGCTCTGAGAAGAAAAGTGATGTAGTTGGAGTGAATGCCCACAAATAGGCATAAAATAGTTTGAAAAGAAAAACCTCAACCACTATAATCTTAGAAAACAGTTGATAACGTGAGCCAGAAAGCATCTTTTGACTGTTTTTTTTTAAGTATGGTTTGAGATATTATATAACCCAGAATTTTCTTTTAAACATTAGAACTATGACGCTGCATAGGGAAAATACTTTTCATGCTAGGATATAATCCTGAAAACAAGCAGCACTTCAACTAATGTAAAGCACAGTAGTATCAACACTAAATAATAATCAAAGGAAATGAGGTTGTACCAAAATGTACAGAGTTCATTTGGATATGATCTACATCCATATTCTAAATTAAGGTTTGATTCGTTGGGATATTGGAATACAAGAAATACATGTTTTAGTCTTTATCTCCACATCTTTGGGGACAGAGCTTCTATCATATCCTTGTCATATCCTGTGTGATAAGAGCAAAAGGAAAATACCTTGTGACACTTGCGTCTTTCCCGAGTTCCCAAACTGCAAGATAAGCGGAACAACTTTTATCGTTTGTTATTTACAACAAGTCCTTTCAATCACCTCTGAGTTCACATTAGTGAGGTGCCTTGGAAAGACCTGAAAAATGGAGATAGGGTGTGGGGGTGGAATGGTTACCAGGGAATCCAATATATTTTTAATTATTGACTCGCCAGTGACCAGTGATTTAATCAGTTAGGTTAATGCAAGAGACTCTAAAAATCCAAAAGTAAATCAAAGTGTTGGGAATACATTTGTCAAGAAAAGACAAGGAGGCTCTAAGCCTCTCCACCCTGCCTTTCTCTGGGAATCTCTCCCATCTGGTGGTCTGTAAGTTTAATCTGTTATAATAAACTGATAAACATAAGGAAATACTTGCTTGAGTTTTGTGAGCCTTTCTAGCAAGTAGTCAAACACATGGAAGACATCAGAGAATTCCTGATCAGTCAGACATCAGAAGAAAGTGAAGGATGTTGACATCTGAAGTACAAGCCATCTTGCTGGATTTCATTTGTGGAATCTGGTGCTAAGGTCAGGTTGACAGTGTCAAACTGAATTGAATTGTATCATGAACAAAGACCCATGAAAATAAAGCTGCGAGCTGGGAGGTCAGAGAAGAGAATAATGCAGAAGGCAAAACTAAGGAGCCTGTTAAAAAGTGAGAGCCAGAGAGCAGGCAATCATACCTCAGTGTTGACTGCTATGAGCCAGAAAGTTTCTCTTTCTTATTTGAGCCCTTAGGCTATCTATTCTCTAATTTGCAATTGAGTAGTTTCTACCATCTAGGCTTCTTTACTATAGTATACTCAAAATGCCACCAGTTTCTAGAGAGAAGGTGAATGAGCTGATGATTCTCTGATAAGGAAAGATAGTCATATTGAACAAGACCATACTGTCATAATGTTTACTAAAATGAATGCACAGTAATATATATTATTTATACATATGTTTGTACACTGATAATGCAATTATTTGTACAATCACATAGCCAACTTTCTAACAAACCAATTACTTTGAAATAGTGTGTTGTTCTAACCTCTATGAAATCATGAGTTTAAAGACCCTTCCTTCATTGTTCATAAGGACTGAGTGGACCCCACTGATGTGTTGTTCAAATTCCACAGGTTTGGGAAGCACCTCTCCTTCCATCCAAATTCCATTCCACAGCACACCACATGAATGGATGAAGAAAATGTGTTATACATACCCCATATACCCAGTAGAACATTATTCAGCTAAAACAGGAAGGAAAACGTTTCATTTGCAATGGCACAGATGAAGCTGAAGAACATTATGTGAAATGAAATAAATTAGTCACAGGAAAAAATTAAGTATATTCAGATGGAAGGTATAAAAATACTAATCTCATAGAAAAAGAAAGGAGAAAGGTAATTTCCAATAGCTAGAGTGGTTTGAAGGTGAATATTCATCAAATAATTCATGTTTAAAGTTATGAAGAATATGCTCAAGAGATCTACTGTGTAATATGGTATTGAGAGTATTGTATACATTATTATATAATAGTATACACTTCTTTAGAAGTGCTGAGAGTAGAAGCTGTGTTCCACTCCAAAAAAAAGATAATTTTTGTGACATAATACCTTCATTAATGAGCCACTCTTAATGATGTATACATACTTTAAAACATCATGTTATACATAATAAACACATACAATTTTACATTCCATTAGAATATCTTAATTGATACGTTTTAGACAAACATATGCAAATAAAAGTAAATAATCCCAACTGGTCCTACATTCTACCATCCAACTTCTACAGCATCTCTTCTGCATTAACCCAGTGATGGTGATACTTAAGACTGTGCCCTGTGATTAAACATCCTTAAAGAATATTAAACCTTAAAGCCTGAAGCTCTCCTCCGGTCACTCAGGTATCCAGGTGCTTTCTATCATGTAAGTGCATCATTGACATGGCCAGC
Organism: Peromyscus attwateri; assembly: GCA_902168425.1. Lineage (NCBI taxonomy): Eukaryota > Metazoa > Chordata > Mammalia > Rodentia > Cricetidae > Peromyscus > Peromyscus attwateri. The sequence continues at coordinate 103,062 of CABHPP010143364.1, forward strand.
CACATAAACTGTGAAGAGAGCTATGTCTTAAGGCTATGTCTTTAATATTCCATTGGTATGAAATAGTCACATGTTCCTCACTTAACAGTAAAGAGAATGAGAATTGTGGTTTCCCTGGAGATTTGGGGACAGATGAAATTGCTGAGCACCTCTCAGTCTCTGCAGTATTTTATTCACTGAACTTTCAGTTCCCATGGACTGAGACCACCTTATTACTCTCCCAACATAATGCCAACTGTAACTGTAGGTTGTATGTAAATAGATTTTAATAAATTAATGAAAATTAATTTTGTATCTTAACTTGTATCCCTGCTATTCTGATAAGTCTACTCTTTGGGCTGTTTCTGGCAAAAAAAAAAATCTTGGGAAATTTTCTTTATTTTAATAGAAAAATTAACTCCTTTCTAAATGCAGGCTTATCAACTTGTCAGCCAAGAGCCATGGCCATTCCGTGGCTAGTCTGTTAATCGAGCAAGAAACAAAGCAGAAACCAGATGCAGTAGGATAGAGTGAATTAGGAATAGAAGGGAAAGATGAGAGAGAAGGAAAAATGTGAAATATTGTTGGATATCCAAAGGAAAGGACAAAATTCTAATTGGTAGATAGTGAGAAAATTCATAATCAACATGGGATCTTTTAAAAGTCAGAAGCCAGGCAAGACAGAGATAAAGCATTTAGGACCATGAACATGACCTGGTCAAAATAGTTTCACTTCATCACAGCTGTGTTGATTTATTAGGGCAATACCCTGCAGAAATTTATTTAGTTAGTTTCTAATCCCAAACATAAGCACCCTGGCATGCTCTGGCAGGTAGCACGCTTCCCTGCTTAGCAGTGTTTATTTTTTTCTTCTCTCGCACCTGAAGCACTGCTACCACTTGTCAGCAGCTCCAGCTCGTGTCTTCACATTAAACGTCTACTACGAGTCCAGAACCGGAGGTAGAACAAAGGCCGTGGTGCAATCTCTGTCCGCAAGCCCTATGTCAGCTGATGTTAGAAAAGAGATGCTAGATAAAAGGACCAGGACACTAGCCAAAACGCACATACAGAAAAATAAGGGCATATGGAAATTAGAGCGGTTCTCTTAATGTTTTTGAACTTCAATGTTCTAATAAGAAAAGTAAAATACCCAATCGGTATTGCTCATCTCTGCTTGGTGCTAACGATCTAAGATATTGTGTTTTGTGCTTGATAAAACTGTAATTTAAAATTTTCAGAATCCTGAGTAGGTATAATAGGTCCAAATGAGCTTACCAAGGAGGAAATGAGAATTCATACTAAAAATAGCTGAGTCTGCCCTGTTTAGTTGGTAGCTTGTCTTTTTTTCCTCGTTTCAAGAGGCTAGTACCTACTTAAAGCACAAATAAAAACAGTCTTTCCCGAGCTTCAAAACCTCCAAACATAAAAAAGGTGTGACTTCATCAATCACTGACATTCTGTACAGGTCATGGTGACCCTGAGCTCCAAGTGGGTAACTGAGGGGCTCCTGTTACCCTAGCAAGATGACCCCACATAAGTAGGAGGCTTTTTCTTCTAATGGGAAAATGTTGATAAACATGAATTACTCTTATTTTGTTCAAATAACATTGTCAAGAGAGACCTTCACTTTGTAGTCAGAAGACCTGGGATTAAATTCTCTATGTACTACTTGTGATCTCTCTGAGCTTCTAATGTGTGTGTGTGTGTGTGTGTGTGTGTGTGTGTGTGTGTGTGTTTGTCACCACTGACTGGATCGGTGTTCTTTATTTTTTTAATTATTTTTTTTATTAAGAGATTTTCTATTCATTTTACATACCAACCACAGATTCCCCTGTCCTACCTCCTCCCACCCCACTTGGAGGAGGTGGGATTGGGAGGGGGGTTGAGCTTCTAATCTTAAATTATGTATTAAATAACAGATATTTGATACAGTTTCCTGAGATAATATATGGAACATCTCCAACATGGTAGACACTCAAAGAACATAAATTGTATTCACCTGTTACAGTTGCTTTACAGAAAGAGAGACCAGTGGGTTTTGACAAACATTGAAGATTTTCATTTGGTAGGAAGATGGAATGTAACCTGAACCTCAACTATCTGAATGGAGCGGGGGAAAGGATCTATTCCAGCCAAGAAGACTCAGGAAAGAAAGGCAGGTAGGCAGAGAGTAGAATAGTATCTTGGAAACAGAAAAGGATGCAAGCCTTGCCCAAATCACTTTCATTAGGAGCCGAGGAAAGGGAAACTGTGCCTGGCTCTATGCCAGGCCTTCTCCACTTATCTCAATTCCAGTTCACAGCAATCCTAAGAGGGGAAGTGTC
>CABHPP010143365.1:2194-29462 GCA_902168425.1 Peromyscus attwateri
CCTGGAGAGCTCATATAAAACCATGGATCCTTTTAAACATCTTTTAAATTTATTTATTTATTTATTTATTTAGTGTCTATGTGTGCACACAAATCAGCTTGTGGAGCTCAGAAGACAGCTTGCCTGGAGTAATTTTTCTTTATTCACCATGTGGATTCTAGGGTCAAATTCAGATTGTCATGCTAGGAGGCAAGAACTTTTTCCTGATGAGCCATCCTGCTGGCTTGTAAGCATCTTTTTTTAAATCTTTTGAAATTATAATATAATTATATCATTCCCCCTTCCTTTTTCTTCTCCCAAGCCCTCCCATGCATTCTGCCTTGTACCCTCTCAAATTCATGTCCTTTTTTTCCCCCAGTTATTGTTACACACAGACCCCCTTACATACATAAATATAACCTGCTTGGTCCATGTAATATTAACTGTATGTGTATGATCTCAGCATTGACAGCTTGTGTTGGCTTACCAACTGGGGGGCTCTCCCCTGGGGAGGGTCATTTCCCCCACCTTCAGCATTCCTTATTTAAAAAAAAAAAAAGGCCAGGCTACCTTCTCGCAGCCACTATTGCTGCTGGGAATGACTAACTAGAAAGTGCTGTCCTTTGTAAATGGGGCAAAGTCCCCTTTTTATCCAGTCCTCCCACTGACTCCTGAGGGCAGCTTGGTCTGGGCACCTTGTCCAAGACCAATTTCCTAGTTGTGTCTTTTTGATGGATATCGGTGCACAGTGGTCATTAATGAGGCCCTTGAGGAGAGGACCTTGAAAGGAGCATGCTGGGAAGAGAGAAGTTGGGACAGAACTCACATGGTGTGGAAATTCAGGTGCAGACCTTAGGGCAGAGCTCTGCCTTGATCTTGCTGTGCAAGGACAAAAACGCATGCTCTCTTTCACTTTGTTCTGACTGGCTGTGAGGGAGCTACTTAAATGGTACCCACACTGGCAAGAAGGATGGTGGACTGAGCATTATTGTTCTTGGCTTCACATCTGTGCAGCAGTACCTGAGCAGGCTGGATGGGCCTGGGAACACCCTGGAGTGGGATGAGGTATCAGAGAGAGTGCTGTGCACACACAGAGAGAATGTGAGGGTATGGGACTTCTTCCTCCCCCTCCTGCCTTCCTGGCTTCACTTCCAAGACTATGGTGAGGAGATTGGCTGGGCTCAGTAGTGGACACTCACTTTGTGACAAGGAAACTTGGCATCAGCAGAGGGAAGGCACCTCCTGCAGGAGTGCTCTTTCTTCCTGTGGGAAAGCGCTGCAGATGCCACTGTATAGGCTCTCTCTTTGAGGAGACATCATCAAGACTCAATATCATCTCTCTCCCCAAGAATCTCTGAGGAGGGGACCCCAATAGTCATTCATTCATCTACCCACCCACCCATCCATCCATGCATTCATTCATTCTTCTCTCCCCCATAATGAGGCCCAGAATATATTAGGCAGTGTACTGCCAGTTTCTTGGATGACTTATTCCGGTTCCTTGGGAGAGATCTGACATTCCGCTGGGTTTGCTTCAAATGATACAGCCAGAGGACTTGAACTCGTGTCTTTGCAGCCTGAGCCCAGGGAGGAGTGGTTCTGTACCTGAAGCTCTAGAGGAGGCCTGTAGTCACATACCTTCCTGCTGTCTCTAAGTTTTCCCTCTACCTCTGTCTTCCATGGGAGCTGGAGCTACTGGGTTAGGAGTAAGGAAATGATCCTTTGCTCTCTGGGGGGCCAGCGGGGGAGGGTGGAGGATGGTAAGAGAGAAAGAAAGTCACCAAAAGTCTAAAACACTTAGGCACCGCAACACCCTGGAGCTCAGTGTAAGTGACAGATCCAGGATCTTGGGGATCCAGGCTCGGAAGAAACAGACTAGGTGGGGGCCCAAAGGAGATCTTGGGCTGTGGTAGGGGTTGGGGAATGGGAAGACACAGCTGGCATTGGCGGGATGGGGCGGGGCACTGGTTGTCTGTCTGGGAGCTGGCTGCTAGGAGCTGAGGAGCAGGAGGAAAGGAAGGGAGGCAGATAGACGGTAGAGAGAAGGAGGGAGGGAGAGAAAGAGGGGAATGGAAGAGAGGGGAATGGAAGAGAGGGGGAGGAAGAATGGAGAGAAGAGAGGATAGACATAGATGATATATAGATAGATTGATAGATGATAGATACGTGATAGATAGGAGAGTTATGAGAGGGAAAGAGGAGAAAGAACACAGAGGTGAGAGGAGAGACTGAAGTGAGACAGGAGAGAAGAGAGAGAGAGAGAGAGAGAGAGAGAGAGAGAGAGAGAGAGAGAGGAGGGGGGGAGAGAGGGGGGGGAGGAGGAGGAGGAGGAGGAGGAGGAGAGATGGTGGGGTGTGGGGACAGGAAGTCACGAGACAGAAAGGAAGAGAGAAATTATGAGAAAGGAAAGAGAAAGCAAGAAGAAAGATCCGGGAAGAAGAGGAGGAAGTGTGTATGCCAGGGAGAGGGGGTAGGGAGGTCTGCTGCCTGGGGGTGGTTTCGAAATTCTAGGGGCACTGCCGTTTTGGAGTGTGGTGAAATGGCCTCAGGGTCTCAAGAAGCTAAGGGCAAAGATGGTGCCAGGTCATAATAACAGCTCCTCGGTGACTCTAAGCCACTCCGGCCTCTCAGCTCCCAGGAACGTTCAATTCACACAGGCGCAAAATGTAGCCCTGCTCAGACCTCGAAGCCTAATAGCTACTGTCGTGTTTGCACAGCGCCCGCAAGCATCACGGGCAATTAGGAAAGTCGTCCATCGCGATCACGGGCTGCCATTTACGGTTGGAGCCTGGAGGCTGTCCAGGCCAATCAGTCCCTCGGAGGAGACGCAAGTGATCAGGGGAGGAGTGTTGTTTCCTGGGAGGGGAACCCCTGCCATTAGCTGGCAGATCCTAAAGGGAGAGACACAAAGGCTGCCTTGGGCTCATGGAAAGGGAGGAGGTGATGGGGGGCGGGCCGGGAGCCCTGCCCATATGCGTGGACTGGCACATGGTGGGCTCAGGTACTCCTCTCACTGGCAGGATGCATGCCTACACCTGATGGGCATCCTTGTTGCCCCAACCTGAACACAGACTGTATCCACATCGGGGCAAAGCATGTCTTGTGCTTGTGCTTGCACTACACATACACACACACACACACACACAGAAACTCCAGCTTCACGCCCAATCCAGCCAACAAGTACGAATGTTCCCCGGGGCTCACAGAGATATTTGTACTGAATTTACAGGTTGTAGACATTTGTTTATGTAAACCCATGCTCACCCATCGCTGGCAACTCCAAACTACCAAGGTTAGCATACACACTCATAGGGAAAGCCTGGACAAACTCAGGCTAGTCAAATATAGACATGTGGTGTGAATGGGCACATGTGTGTGCATGACTATGGAGGCCAGAGGACGACCTTGGGTGTTGTTCCTCACTCAATTATAAGCCACATTTTTTTTTGAGACTAGGTCTCTTACTGGCTTGGAACTCATACAGTAGTTTGGGTTGGCTGGCTAGCCAGTGAGTCCCAGAGATCCTCCTTCCTCCACTTCTCCTGGATGGGATTGCAAATATGAGACACCATACCAGGCCTTTTTGTATATGGAGGTTCTGGGGATCAAACACAGGTCCTCATGTCTGCAAGGTAAGCACTTTTCTGACTGGATTATCGTTCCTTCTGCCCTTCCGTTCCTACCCACAGATACACCTTAACCTTTCAACACCCAGTCTAAAAGCAAGACATATTAAAGACTATGTATGAACTATGTACCCGCTGGACCTCTACCTTCTGTCATGGTCACAAATTCTTTCATGAGTCTGGGGATGAGGCCTGAGGAATCTACCCAGAAGAAGATAGAAGAGCCCCGGAGAGTTGTTCTTTGTTCTGCGTTGAGCCCTGCCAAAGCCATTTGTGTGGTTGAGAAGTAATTGACGGTAGAGGGCAGCGTTCCAGTCCCGTGCCACTGGCCACTTGACCTTGCCACCATCCCTTGCCGATGAGTTCTAGGCTTCCCGGGAGGGGAATTTCAAAGTCTTCTTCAGCCCCCTGAAAGCCTCAAGGTGCACCTCAGCCTCCACGGTGCAGCCTGGGGGAGGGGACCAGCTCAGGTAGTGCAGTTTGGACTGTAAACTGATGATCTTGATTTTCTCATGTAAAAACTGAATTTAGGAGTGTTTTGTTTTGTTTTTTTTCATCCCTTTCCGAGGTTTGGAGTTTTTCCTGTCTCTCTGTCTCCCTCACCCCCATTTCCCCGCACTGTTATTAGGGAAAGAAAACTGGACGCCGAGTCCATTTTGAGAACGTCTCGCAGAATAATTGTGCCGTGACACACAGGGAGTGCAAAGGAAAAACAGGAAGCCAGGCTGCGAGGGCTCCTATGAAACTGGCAGGCTTAAAGCATGGCCATTGGCCAGAGAACCTCAGTGGTGGCAGCCTTTCCCCACCACACTGCTTCCCGCTGGGCCTGGTTCTGAGGAGCGCTGCCACTGGTCTGCTCTGTCTCCTGTGGTGGGGCTGGTGACCTTCCTCTTCAGACCCCAAACCCAAGTTCAGCGTGCTGTGTTGACGCCACGTGGCGGATCCCGGAAGCCAGCCCCTGGCTCCTCCCCTGTTCTGGCCACGGGGCAGTCCTCCAAGGGAAGCCTGCTTAACCACATTTGTTTGGGAGACTTTTGTGGGCAGTTCGGATTTGGGTCAGAAAGTGGCTTTAAGGATTAATCGATTGCAGTGTTTTTATGGCGCTTTTAAGTGCTCCCCCCGCCCCCCCAAACTCAGTCTTTCCATTTCCCTCAACTTGAAATTAAATGTGCTGAAAGAATGGACTGATAGTCACAGAGCCCTGTGAGTGGACAGGATGTCACTCACCGGATGCTGGCACTGGCTCTTCTGATATCACTCCTGGGCAGGCACTAAGTGGTGGGAAGTGGTAAAGGCTGCCGGGGTACATGACTTTTTCCTGCGAGGAGGGGGCTAGTCTGGATGACTTCCCCAGGAGCCATGCTGGTGCTTAGAGGCAAAGAGAATTACTTTCCTATTTGAAGGGCTGTCCCCACGTGGAGCAATCAGACGCTTCTGGATTCAGCAGAGCTGTAGGGACTGGGATGGAGTGTATCACTTCCTTTTTTTTCTTTTTTTGTTTGCATAGGTAAATGGCCACAAATTTACTGACTAAAGCAATGATCATTTAGCCTGTGATTCTGAGAGTTGGCAACCTGAGTGGTTCTACAGCCCTGGGCTGGGGTTCCCTCGCTTGTCTGCAGCCGGTTGCCAGGTGGTTTGGACTCACCCACTCTCAGGTGGCAGAAGCTGGGAGGAACCAGCTCTCCTTGTTTGTTCATCTTCTTAAGAGGGGGTGGGGTTGAGCTGGGTGGGGGTAGGGGGGCTGGGAGAGTGGGGGTGGGAACCAGAAGTCCTGTCAAGCTAAGTTCGATGACATCACATTTAGTCTAAGCAAACTGTAACATAAGACCAGAATGTCTAGACTACGCATAAAGGTCATGGATACCAGGAAGAGTGGAGGAGGGTGGCCCCCTTTACAGTTTGGTGCCAGGGGTAGGGTTTGGAGCTGATGTCCAGAGCGCTTTCACAGGAGTCCGAGCTGCTTAGCACAGATGCAGATGGACTTGGGCGTCTCTGGCCTGCTGGAGACAAAGAGCAACTAACTCCTTGAGTGAATGAGACCGCTGGCCTCCCACAGCCTTTCTAGTCCTCAGTGTTTATTGAGATTTATTCTCAACAATCCACAATTGAAGATTTTCATAATCGCGGACTCCAGAAAGCTGGAGGAATTTCCTCAATTCTTCACTGTACCAACGTTGACCGTGTGCCTCCATCAGGCCCCAACAAGGCCTCCACCGCTTCCTTTCCATCTCTCATCACCCTGCTGGGCGGGGCCTTGCCTGCTCCTACCCATCACAGCTGTTTACCTGAGTTCTGTGTTTGGTTAGGTGTTGGGAACAGAAGAGAAAGGATAATGTGAGCCCCTAAAGACAACGTTCGCAGGACTTTGATTTCCTATACGGTCTCTGAAGAAGACGGCCCTGGAGAAGAAAGGAGGAACAGCCCCGTTTTCAAAGCAATGCACGGGCAGGCAGAGAGCGGAAAATGAGAGAGGCCAGCAGCCCAAGCCCGAGTGGCTTCTCTGGGATGGAGACACGAACTTGAGCTCTGCAGCCGGAGCCAGCCAGGAAGTGGTCTTGGCCCGCGTGAGGTGCATATGCTGTTTGGCAAACTACCCCTTTCCAGGCTAGCCTTCCCAGTTCCCCTCAGCCTCTAGCCCCTCCTGACCCTGGGAACAATGCTGCTCTGTGTTGAGACTTTTGTGATGGCCCGAGAGAGAGGAAGAAAGAGAAAAGCTGGTTAGGGTGGCGGTGTGTGAATCACTCTGGTCACATGGCCCTGCCAGCTGCAGTGGCTCCTGGGTCTGCACCGGGGCTCGGGGAAACCATGGCCTGAGCTGAGCCCGTGCCTGGAAGCTGGTCAGCCGGCTGCAGGGTGCTGCGGGATGCCCTGCTCTGAACTACGCAGCTGGGAAGTAGAGCGTGGGAGCATGGGGGAAGGTCTGTGACCAGGAGGGAGGGTGCAGGGGACAGGTTCTGGCCCCTGCTTTCTCAGTCCTAGGTTGGTGTTGAGCTGATGCCTCTATAAGTGACAGGGTCTTGGGTCCATGTCCCTGAGACACTCAGGGCTGCTGCTTCTTCCTCAACTCAGGCAGGGCGTGTCTCCCTCAGCCTGGGGGCTTTCTTTAAGGTCTGAAAAAAATGTCCCCAAGTTTAGCTGTGTTATCTTATGCTAGTGAAGAGAAGGTAAAGTGAGTCAGGCAGGATATCTTGAGTGCCCTGTTCGAAGTATTGGCTTTAGAGTGAGAACCAAGAGGTACCAAGGCTGGCACACTGCAAAGCGACAGGCACTGAGGCAGGGGGACCGTCGGGGCTGGGCACTTGAAGACAGAATGGATTGCTGAGGATGGGAGCAGTTGTCCATGCGGAGGTAGGGGAATGGGAGGGACCCTGGTGCTGCACAGCATCTTCTGGGCTAAACTGCCTTCCGGTGCCTTCTCTCGGCTGACCTGCAGAGGACAGTGTGGTACTGTGGGTAACATTGCCGCCTCCTTCCCTTTTCTTTCCACTCCAGCACTTGCCTCCTAATCTTTTAAAACCAAAGCTGCTTAGACACAGCCTTGGCTGTCTGAATGCCATGGATTAGACTGGCACTCTGGGCCTCTTTGCTGATAGAATGCCCCCTGCCCCTGCCCCGAGACCTTCTCAATTCTCCCCTCTGTTCTTTAGGCCCAGCAGCTGGACTCAGAGCCGTGGAATAAGGGCTGCAGGAGGGTGGGCAAGTGTCAATGGTTTTCAAGATACATTCTCATCTGCTTCTTGAGCCAGTTTTGAGAATGGATGGACTGCTCCAGCTTACAAAGGAACATGAGAACCCCCCTTCCCAAGTGACAGGCAACCACAATGACTGGCAGCCCTTTCATCCAACCTCTATGGTGGCCTTGAGATCCAGCTGACACTACCTGCGCTCCCCAAAGCCTCCCTGGTCTTTGTGGCTGACTTCCTCCCCAGGGATGATGTGGAGGACTCCACTCTGCTGTATCTCTATGGGGTTCCTGGTCTACCTGCACAGCCTTGGCAAGTTGCTTCTCTCCAGAAAGTGTGTCCTCCATCAAAGAAGTGAGAGTGTTGGGGTCTTATAGCCTGAAAATGGCTTGGAACGACGACCTTTCCATTTCTATGATGGACTCTGTGTCTCTCCAATTACAGGTTAGCTGGCAAAGAATAAGGCCTTAAAGAGTGAGAGGGTGCTTACTTTATGATTCTAACCAGAAATATAAGCTACTGTCTACACTGCAATCGCGGCTGTCTCTAGGTATTAGATATAGCCTCCCCTCATCTAAGCTCAGGGCAACTGGCTCAAACCACACCTCTCATGTGTTAGGTGATACAGATGACAACGGGTGGGGGGAGCAGCTGCTGGTGACAGCACCCGTGTGTGCTCCACAGGGCTTCAAAACCTCACTGTCATGATGCTAGGGGCATGGCATGTCTCCCAGGGGTCCTGTTCTTTTGTCTAGGTCTCTCCAGCAGCCATTCACACACAGCGCCTCAGTTTGGAGGCAATACAAGCCCTGACTCTGTCCTCTCCAGAGACTCAAGAAAGTCACTCTTTTCTAAGAAGTGGTCACAAGAGAGGCATACCCAGGATCAAACCTACAAGATACAGTTTTAGTGTCTGGGATGGAAGGAGAGGACGAAGAAGCAAGGCAGAGAGAGCTTGAAAGCCAGGATTCCCTGGGACACCTCTAGCCACCATTTTTTAAGGACTATGCCTACAGCATACATGAGCCACTGCCCACCAGGTGAAACGATGAACATTTCCATCTTAGAGATGGAGAAACTGAGGTTTAGAAAAGCTGAGCCTAAGATCAGTTCAGTAGAGATGGAGCAGGGATTCTGCACATCCACCTTCCCCGCCGTTCTCAGATGACGCTCTCTCTGGGGCAGATATTCTCTATTCTCTGTGTAGAATGAAGAACGCGCCTTCTTAGGAGTAGGGCTGAGTGTATGGAGAAGCCCAGGCAGCGCTTTTGCTCTCTAGACTTTCCCAGAAAGCAGGGACATTATGTTCCTCTGCTGCTCATCTCTCTATCCCAGCATCCTCCAGGCAGGAAGCTGGCTGTGCCCGCACACCCATATTGTCGCTTGTTCTGCCAGATGCCCTGCAGGGCTGGTGGTGTCTCTGGAAGTCGAGGGAGCTGACACCTGGCAGAGGCTAGAGACTTGTTCAAGACCCCACAGCTGTTTTGTGACTAGCCTGGGCTAAGAGCCCAGGTCTCTTGCCTTCTGGTTATGGTGTCCTATTCACCATGACAAGGCACTGGGAACAGACCAGCCTTGGCTTGAACAGCAGGAGTCTTCCCAGCTAGAGAGGTCTCAGCTTTCTGGAACTTGGAGCTCCATGGAGCTCGGGGCACATCTGTGTGCAGGAACCCAGCTCCACCCTTTGCCAGGAACAGCCAGGGGCATCCACACCCATGATTTCAGTCCCAATGCAGGTTTGGATGAGAGAGCTTATAGGATTTATCATGCACTTAAGACCCAGTGTAGGGGACAGGGGCTTTCCCACTGAAACCACAGCATGGCCTGGGTCAAGGCTAAGAGAGCAGCTGGATAGCAAAGCCTTGTGCCGTGAGCCCAGCTGCCCAGCAAACCATGCTGCATCCTGCTGTCCCTAGGGCCAGCTGGAGACAGGGGGAGTTCACGGCAGGGAACCTTGGGGAGGGCTTAGTGACATTGGCATCGGGTTTCATATTTTGTGGTTTCTGCGAAACTATTCTACTCAGTCTCATGGTGGGAAGGAGGCTCTTCTGGAGGTAGGGGCTTAGACACAGTAGCTTTGGAGATGCTTTTTTGAACTTGAGTTATTCTTTCTTCTCTTACAGTTTTTCTGTTTAGGAACTGTTACATGCCTGTAATGAAAAATTTCAACAAGTTACATTGACAAGAAGACACCTTCTCAGGTCACATCTCTCTCCCTCCTTGCCTTGTCTGTACTCTCCTTGTTTCTGGTTTTTTTGTTTGTTTTTTATTTTCTTTAAAAAATTATTATTGTTGTATTGTGACTGTATGATGTGCACGTGTGTGTGTGTGTGTGTGTGTGTGTGTGTGTGTGTGTGTCTGTACCATGACATGAGTGTGGGGGTCGGAACACAGCTTTGTGGAGTCACTTCTCTCCTTCCACTTTTACCTAGGTTCTGGGACCAGACTTGCTCAGCAAGTGCGCTTCTTGATGAGCCATCCTGCCAGCCCTTGCTTCCGGTTTGTCAACCCGACTGGCCAACTCTGTAGTTGTAAATTAGTCCTTGCATCACAGTCCATGGCTGCTAACAGTGCTGTCTAACTTTTGACATTGTGATAGACTGTTGCTACCTAAAAATGTAGTTGAACTATATTCATAGCTGTCCTGGATAGATAGAGCCTTAGGGCTGCAAGTTGGCCATGCCTTGAGAGCTCAGGGTTATTAACATATCTCAGATAGAATCTCAGTACGCTCATTCCGGTCAGTGGTATTAACTTAGGCAAACTACTTGATCCTTCTAAATCTCTATTTACCCCTCTGTAAAATGGGAATATTTATAGTTAAGGCCTTAAGTGTTATGGAGACCTAATGAGGACCTCTAAGTTCTTAGGAGACTAGAGTGTCTTGGAACCTTCTGGAAGGATGCCATTTGGTAAGTGAAGATAATCCACGGTGTGTGAAGCAGATGAGAATTCTGAGCTTGACTTCAGTCACAGGGTGACTACGTTTCTCCACAATGTTGCAAACCACTGCGGTTTTGAAGATGTGGCTTTGGCACCCAGTGCTCAGTGCCAGTGCTGACGGAAGAGCTAGGTGTACAGTGATGGTGGTAGTGAAGTGAGTGGGCAGGATAATGGAGGAATTTGAGAAGGTTCCTAGAATTGGGGATGCTGAGGTAATTCAGAGGGCAGTAGGCTGGTCTATGATGTAGGCTGATCTGAGAAGAGCCCAGGAGGTGGTGTGACATTGTCATTGTGGGAGTTAGAGCTAAGGTTTTATGGTCATTTCAAAGTAGTTCAAGTTGGGTAAGGGACCTGAGAAGAAGGAGGCTTGGAGACACCATCAAAAGGGTCTTCCTGAGAAGATGGAGGCTTGGAGATACCATCAAAAGGGTCTTCCGATTCAGCTACAAGAGGCCCTGCTAGAGGCAGATAACAGCGGTGTAGAGGAGTGCCTAGGGTGACAGAATTCTCCCAGCATTTTAGAAATGAGAGCTCATCCACCTCAGAGAGCATCTCAAAGTAGCTTATTTGTTTAATTTTTTCACCACTTTGATGTTTCAGACAGCAGCTCTCAGACCAGCATACCAGACTCCACTCAGCCTCCACAAACACTTAGGACCAGATGATCTATGTCTCACGTCCATCCCCCCTCCCAGACAGCCCTGCTGTCCAGGCAGATGGGCCACCGGAAGCCCTGGATGGGAGCACATAGGATTTTCAGAGAGTGCGCTATGGCTGTGGTAGGAGTGGGAGACCTCCTCTGGCCGAATACAGGCTCCAGTGTTCCTGCTTCAGCAACATCTGGGGACCATGACCTCCCTGTCGCATCCTGGTGGAAAGCTGTTGGGGAAAAGAAACCAATTATCTGGTGTCTAGCACTTAGTGTCACTGAGTGTTTTTCTAAGGAGCTCACCCCAAGCTGTACAGGTCTGGGACAGAACTTTCCAGGGAGGAACAGACTGGGGTTACTCACTTACGTTTAATTTGTCTAAAAGGGTTTGACTGCTCAGTGCCTCTCAGAAATCCTATAAGTCTTGGGATTTGCTCCCCTATGGAATCCTTGAACTGTGCCCAGAATTTGCAAGGGACCCTTCATATTGTTAGCTTATTGTCAGCCTTGTTTATCTGGTACAGTAGGAGGGAAGGCTGGACACCCATGTTGTTCCCTGAGTAGCATCTAGCAGTGATTACATGGAGGGTACGGGGTTGGAATTAGAGAACAGGGAATCAAGTTCTGACTTTGCCTCAGGGGTCCAAGCTTCAGTTCATTCAGCCTTGGAGTGGGAAAAATAATAACATCTACCCAAGGTGTGTGTTGTGAGAATTTAAAGAGGGTGTGCGTATGAAGGGCAAAAGAAAGAAAAGAAGTTTAGAGAATGCTTCTAACACAGCTCCATTTTTCCACGTGGGCTTGGGAGGTCATTGTTTTGGGGGCTGGGGGCTCTGGTGTTTAACAGAGATGTTGGTAGTGAGGAGGGTTGAGTCCTACATTGGGATAACGAGGGAACAACCCAGTCTCATCCTCATGAGCATCTTTTGCAGTTTCTGTGAACACAACACTGTGGAAGTCAACCTTCATTGGGAGCACTGGACCTTAACAATGGACTTTACAGGTCTACCCAGTGGCACAGGTCCTTGTTTCACTGTGGATAGAATGAAAAGAGTTCTTGATCCAAAGGCACAGGAAATTGGTCCAAAGTTGGCTTCCAAAGCCTCCTTTCTTTCCCCTGGGAAAGTCTTGGTCTTTGCACATCACTTTCTGTTTTTGATCCAGTGGCTGTGATTGATTCCCATCTCTTTCCCACTACTTCTCCTCTTCAAAATGGATAATGATGAACTCTGATCTTAACTCATAAATGCAATCAAAGAGATGGAATTCTCATGATACTTTATCAAAGCAAATAAAACCAGTTATTAAATAAGCTTGGATATAACTAATTAAAATTAGTGAGAGTGTAGGGAGCAAGTACCCATGGCTTGGTGAGAGTGTAATTTGGTCTGACTAAGGGAAGGAAATTTGGCATTCTCAGAAGTCCTTTGGTACCTGCAGAATATTGATTCTCAGGTTCACACAGATACCAAAATCAATGGGTGCTCAAGCCCCTGATTTAAGATGCCACCATGTTTCTGTATAGCTTACTTATCTGCTCCTACATAGTTTGAATCATCTCTATACCACTTGTAAGCCTGACACAATGTGAGGGTTCTATGCATGGTTGGTACACTATCTTGCTTAAGCACTAGAGACAAGAAAAAAAAAAAAGATGTGTCCCATTGTAGGCATCACTGAAATTTCAACATGTAGTTGGTTGAATCCACAGGTATGAGCTCATGGATGTGGGAGGTGGACTATATGTCAAAACTAACAAATATTATATGGTAATTTTATATCTAGGGATATGACCTAAAGAAATGATCGAACAAATTCACATAGCTGTGAATGTACACCAGGGAGCTTTATCAGAGCACTGTTGATAATACTAAAAGTTGGAAACATGACAATATTTCATAATGATGTTTTTCTGAACAGCTGATAGACAATCCACATGGTGATATAATGCATAACCACTTAAAATAATCAGCTAGATTAGTTGATACTGGTCCAATTGAGAACAAAAGGAATTCCAAAACAGACGATTCTGTTTTTATGATGTCTGGAGTTAATGAACAACTTATGAAGGAGAATCTTTGAAAATTTAGTTTCATTTTTATGTTTTACTACAGTAAGTAGGTATTGCCTCTTTTATAACTTTATATACTTATCTTACAAGTATTTTTATTTGTGTGTGTGTGTGTGTGTGTGTGTGTGTGTGTGTGTGTGTGTGTATGGATATGTAATCCATGGCGTGCATGTCGAGGTCAGAGGACAACTTGTCTTGGGGATTAAATGTAAGCCGTCCGGTTTGGAGATAGCACCTTTACCTGCCGAGCCACCTCCCTGGCTCATGTGGATCTTACATAAACTCAAGACCATTTTGAAAGTGAGATGTTAACAGTACTCAAATAGCTTGGTATGCTGGCTCATATATGGAATCTCAGCGCTCTGAGAAACTGAGATAAGAGTATTGATTGCATGAGTTTTAGGCCATTCTGGGCTATAGTGAGTTCTAGACCAGCCTAGGGTATAGAGTAAGAGTATGTCTGAAGATCCTAAATAAGATAAAATAAAAGAGCACCCACATGACAATCCCACCACTGTCTCATCCTCTCTTTCTCTGTCTTTAAACTGAACTTTCCCCCAGGATTCTATCAGTGTAAAGACAAGAGAAATGATGGTTTTTTAGCAGTATAGTGAACTTCGAATAGTGGCCACCATATTATTTTCTTCTGTTTTTGTTGACAACGTTTCTACTTATTTTGGGTTGAAGGAAAACTCAGGAGGGATTCTTAGCTCTGGTTTCATTTTGTGTGGCTGTTCTTCCCAGCTGCAGTGTTGGGGAGGGAGTGGACATTGAAATCCCATCAGGGAGGCAGCTGTATGCATCCCATTTGTCTGGCTGGAAGAAATCACTCTTGGAAACCACCCCAGGGGCAGGAGCTCTCTTCCTGTCCCCTGGCTCCCTCCCAACCCTGCCATCCCATCTGCATTTCCCTGGCTCCCTCTGAGCTCAATCCCTCCAGGGCTTTGGGAGTTGAGTTTGGGGGCACCTGTAGCTCTCTCTCCCAAAGGGGGTTTAACTTGTCAGTGAGAAATGAGTCAGCACTCACAGCCTGGAGCACTGAGAAACTTCTGTTCTGAGATTCAGAATCTTCTGGCCAGCCCAGAAAGACTTGTTCTGGCGGGTGAAGGCATGGGGCCAAGGATGGGGCATTTTGGTTTGGGGCTTAGTTAGGCATGTTTACCAGAGCAGCTGGGTTATGTTATTAAAAACAGGGAGATGCACTGGTGTGGAGTTTCCAGGGTACAAGGTGGATGGAGTGGGTCCTCCAGTTCCCCTGGCCCTGAAGCATCATGTGGACCCACTGTCAGGGCACTCATTACAATTCTAGGCTTCCTTAGGGCTTTGGCTGTGTACTGAGGCTGGGAGTGGGATGGGGCTATTTTTTTCTTTCCTTTGTGTGTGTTACGGCGTGTGTGTGTGTGTGTGTGTGTGTGTGTGTGTGTGTGTGTGTACATGTGTGATGTGTATGTATGTATGCGTGTATGCATGCATATATGTACGTATGTATGAGAAGTGAGGGTAAAGAGTTTGAAGGCTTAGGGTAGATGAACAGGATGGTACACAATAAAGAAGGTGAGGTGAGAAGAACCAGATGGAGTCTCAGTCCTCCAGATTGCCAAAAAAGATTGACGAGGCCCTGGGGAAAGGCTACTGGGCAGGGGAAGCATCTACCTTGGGATCCCCGTGTTGAAGAGAACAAAAGACACAAGGAAGAAACCCTTGTCTTTAAAAGTCATGAGGTTTGAGATCAGTATCTGGTAGAATTTTCAGTCTCACAATTTTGAAAAGCAAAGACGACCTCCTGGCAGGGTGGATTGGCTGTATCCCTGCGGAGAGGCAGAAGGATTAAGAAAAAGAAAGGGCTGGAGACATGAGTGTTGATGGCAGTCCATCACCCTCATCTCCATTATGCCGGAATTTACCAACGTGTGAGTCAGCTAGGGTGCTCCTGGTTGGATGTGGTTCTTCTGGATGCTTGGAGCCTGGGGCGTGGTCACCATGGACTTATTCGTGACTGTCAGATGCTCCTAGAGGGCGTTGAGTCTCACTGGTGTTGACAAGGATCAGGAGCTGTAGAAGACTCACCCTGCTGGTGAGGTCTCTCAGAATCCAGGTCTAATGTGATGCAGGCGCTGTCATTGATGTCCCAGGTCAAGTGGTAGTGGGGCTGGCAGCCTGAGCAGACAGCGCCTCAGACTTACACTTAGCTTTTCTTCCTTTGAGAGTGAGGATATCCATCCTTCCTGCTGATTCTGTGAGCGACCTCTTGCTCCTTTTTATTCCTGTTTTGAGCAAGAAATGACTAAGAATGACCTTTTGATCACTTCTATTGTTTTATTGTTTGCCATCAAGGACCCTGATGGATACATCTCTAAAGATCTTAATATTTTCACTGTACAAAGTTGGGTTTGCAACCAAATGTATATATTTAATCCTTCTTTTTCTCTTCATTCTAGAGAAGTCACTGGAGGCTGCAATTCTTTTCTGTTCTCCCAACTATAAGTAGGCTCCATAAAAGCTCTGCGTTATGAGTGATGTCCTTCTCATACAGTTTAAAAATGAAGTGCCTTCCCCCAAGGCCCATGTGTCAAGAGGCTTGCTCCCTGAAGCAAACAGTATTCAGAGATGGGATTTTGGGAATGGATACTGAGGCCTGTGACTTCACAAATAGGCTTTTTCACGGATGTATATATGATTTGCTGGCATTGTTGAGAGGGGTTGGTGCATCAGGTGTTGGGGTTGGTTGGAGGAGGTAGGTAACAGAGGGCTGTGCCTTTGAAGGATCTATCTTGTGTCTCTTTTCCCTACCTCCCTTCCGAGCCGCCAGGATGTGAGCAATTTGTTCCTCCCCACCCCGCTGACCATAATGCTCTGCATCCCACAGCCCAGAAGCAAAGAAGCCAGAGGACCCGGGATTGAAACTCTGAAACTGTGAGCGGAAATAAATCTTTCTTTTTAATGGCTTCTCTCAGGTCTCCTGTCATAGAAACAGACTATTGTGAGTCGGCTCTGGGAATTGTCTTGTGGTGAGCGACGTCTTTATGTGATAAGAATGGGCTCACCTTAGTTTGTCGCCACGACTGACTTCTCTCCAGATGGGAACAGAAATAGAATTTGGCCATGTCTGGGTCAGAGTCCCAGACTGTGTGCAGAAGATGTGGATTCAGCCTTCCCTCATAGCTTTCCCCTCCTCAGGGAGAACACATGGTACCTGCCATAAAAGGCATGGCACCTTCAGCCTCTCAAACCTCTGATTAGTCTGCTCTCATCAGGTCTAGGAGGAAGAGACGCGGAAGAGCGGTTGCCTGTGAGCTTTCTGAGTCTCAGTTATCTCACCCATGGAGAAGGACATGTATTTAAGCTCTGCCCTTTGTCCAACAAGACTTGGACATGGCACCTGCTAAGTCAGAGGTCTGTAGAAAGTCACACTTGACAAAATCAAACGGATACAGCTTCTCAGCATGCTCCCTTGCTCCAGGGGGTGGTGGTGGGGGATGCCCTCACTAATGCTACTGAGCACAGTGTGGCTCTTACTCACTTTGCCTTCTTTCTTCAGTCTAGTCCTACTGTGTTCATAAAACCCACTTCCTACTCATCTGTGCCCTTTGTCATCTTTCACACTGTGGCCCCAACACCTAGAACAATTCCTGGCAATTTTGTTATTGAAAAAGATTTTTTCCTCTCCTTTGTGTATGTTACAGCATGTGTGTGCATATATGATGTGTGTGTATGTGTGTATATGCATGTATGTATGTATGTATGTGCATGTATGTATGTGTGACTGTGGTCATGCATATGAGGTCAGAGGACAACTTTTAGGAGTTGGTTCTCACCTCCTACCTTGCTAAAGGCAGAGTCTCCTGTTTCTTCCTGTACACTGTGTGCTTTGGATTAGCTGCCCCATAAACTTCCATGCGATTCTCCCGTATCTGCCCGCCGTCCTGCCATAGGGGTGCCGGGAAGAGAGATGCACACTACCAGATCTGGCTTTTGACTTGGGTTCCGGGGGTCTGAACTCAGGTCATCAAGATTGCTTGGCAGGGGCTTACCCACTCTTCCCAGCTCCTTTTTATTCTTTTGCCCCAGAGTTTCTAATGAACTTGGCCTAGGAGAAGAGGCATGTAGAGGACAACATGGAGATCACATGGAAGCGTGGATGAGAAGGACCTCAGTTAACGGTCCAGATCCACTTCTTACTCAATAGGACATGGACAAAATGACTGTATGGTAGCAGCTTTTGTGACTGAGGGACTGTAGTGACTTAACCATCAGGTGACAGGCTTGAAAGGGGTTGTTTGGTCACATGTCTAGGAGTGGTGAGGTGGAGTTCACCCTGGGTGTGCCTTGAGGGGAACGGCACTCTCATGACCTCACTCTGTTCAGTCTCTCTTTAGTTTGTTTATGGTGGTCAGGTCTGAGGACATCCTCAATGTTCTGGAGGCACATCCATAGGTCTGAGTCTCATATCTGAGCCTATCCCAAGTGCCCTCCGGCACAGTGCTACTGAATATCATCTTTATTCCACCTTGAGTCTATCAGGGGATGCCAGACAACCAAGGTCTTTGTAAAATGATCCTAGAATCATGAAACCAGAAACCATGACACTTCCTGAAATCTTTCTAAATTATGCCTAACCTCTGTTTTTTTCTTAAAAGATTTTAAAATTTTTATTATATGTATGTGGATGTTTGCCAGTATATGTGTTTATGTGCCATCTGTATGCAGTACATGAGGAGGCCAGTAGAGGGGGTTAGATCCCCTGGAACTGGAGTTAAAAGCAATTATGACTGACCTACCATGTGGGTGGAGGGAATCGAACCTGGGTCTTCTGCGTGAACAGCAAGTGCTCTTGACTACTGAGCCATTTCTCTAGTCCACCTGTGTATCCCCCTCTTCCCCTTCCTTTCTTTCACTCAAATTCTACCTGGGTCAGCTCCGATAACTTGAAGAAAGAATTCAGCTTGATTTCTGAAGTGGTGAGTGGAAGCAGAGCTGGGCTGGAGAGTCAGGAAAAAGGGGGCACCTGCCTAGAGAGAAGTAGCAACACGTACTGCTGGGCGGCTTGCTGGCTGGGACAGTATCTAAGGCTGGGATCTGTGAGCCCTGTCTCCCTCCAGATTCCCACAGCAGGAACAAAGCGACCTGAGTCGTGTCTCTCAAGCCCTTCATGCGAAGGTTTTCCATCAAGTTTGAAATATGAGAGCCTCTGCAGAGGCCAAGGCCTTCATGCTTAGCTCTGAGTTGTTGAGACGCTGTTTCCAATCTTTTCAGCAAGGGGATGGGCTCCCAGATTGACAGCCTTGGAAACTGAACTCCTCTGTTTGTTCCACAAGCAGGTATCACCTGTGAGTGACAAGCGGAGGTGGAACATGATGTTCAAGGCCAACTCTTTATTTTCCATGATTTGAGGTGGGTAGGGGAAGGTGAAGAAACATTTGGACAATCCAGAGAAGTGATATCTATAACCCAAAGTGAATAATGGTCATGGCAAATTAGCCACCCACATTGATGTTCCCTTAAGGAAGCTTTTCTAAGGTCAAGTAGATCAAAGGTAGTGTTGGAATGGTTTCTGTTCTAACTCGTCCATCACTCTGAGGCTGTCCTCCAAGGATGGAGTTGATGAAAGTGGAGAACTTGTTTATACCCCATTCAGATCTTAAGGAACAAAGCAGGAGAGCCCTGCTGATGAGCTCAATATTCTTCTTTCCAGTCACACATCAGGGAATCTGCTGTGTGAAACTGGTGGTACAATTTCAATCCTTAAAGTAAGAAAACAAAGAACAAAAAACAAAAAAACAGAAACAGTAAAGGTGCCTGTGGTTTATCCAGTGTCTAGAAGGTGCCAGAAGATCTTACATGTAGATTCATTCAAATAGTCTTGGGAGGGAGTACTGTTACCTTATTTTATAAATGAAGGGTCAAGACATTGAGTCAGGAGATGTCACCACTTTCCTAAGTTTATTTGTCTTGAGCACGACAGAGCTGGGATCTAAGTCCTCGGGCAGGCTCTTGCTCTTATTCTTCATGTAACCTCAGTTCCACTCACAGATCCTGGATATGTCCAGGCCACCAGACGGTCATCCATTGCTCACTCAGATCATGGCTTCTTCACAGCACCCATCTTAGTTGGGACCCGCTGTCCTGGTCTACTACATTTCTGACTGAAGGAATTGACTTTGTCCCCCAAATCTAGAGGAGGGGAGAGTGACTGGTAAGAGGGATGAGGTGGAAGAAGGGAAGCTGTCTGTGCCGGTTGAGAACCTTGTTTCCAGTCATTTCTCAAGGTGAGAGCATATTGACTTTGTCTTTTTCATGGTCTCATAGCTGGTCTAAGAAAATCTCTGTAGAATTCAAGACCATAGGTATTAAAAGCTGCCAAAGGCCACAAGATGCTGTGTAACTGAAGAGATGGCTCAGCCCTCAAGAGCACTGGCTGCTCTTCCAGAGGTCCTGAGTTCAGTTCTCAGCACCCACATGGTAGCTCACAACCATCTATAATAAGATCTAATGCCCTCTTTTGGCATGCATGTATACATGCAGAGCACTCATACATAAAAATATAAATAAATAAAGTAAAAAAATAAGTTACTATGTTACAGCAAAGATGTAATGACAGAGACCAGTTATATCCTCTTACTGTTTCTGAGTTATGAGGAAAACCATCTCAGAACTTCACAGCTGTCTTAACACTGCTGTTGCTAATGTGCCCAAAGAATTTGGGAGAAAATCCCCCTACCTTGGACTCAAAATAAATGGGAGAAGTCAACAAAGAGATGGGGTTATGTAAAAATTTTTGGTCAGAAAAGATATTTTGGACCCACAGCTCAGTTCCAAATTTGGAATCTAGAGTCAGCTTCACCATGAGAGGACAGTCTCCTCAGAGCTAGCCACGGGTCACTCCCTCTGCGTCACCCTGTCACACCCTCCCCTACTTGGAGCCTAGTTTCTGCTCTATGTCTAGTATTACTTCTTAGTACTAGTCTGAGGCGACCAGTGACTCCATATTTGTTGTGTGAGACTGTAGGTCCAGGGACAGTGGAGACGGAAACAGTGTTCCCCAAGGGTGCGTTGTACCACTTGACATTTTGGTGCTTTGCCTACAATTAAGATTTTTCAGAGAATGCCCTTGTGACCAGGGTTCAAAGAGGCTAAGTGACTTGCTCAGGGTCATACAACTAGTAGCAGAGTGGAATCCAGATTTAGATCCCTAGATGCCAGAACCCATGGCCAAGAGGACAAGGTAAGTGGGCTTTTTAGTTGTGATGACCAGCGCTACTTGCTCAATTATTCTTTTCCCTAAGCCCTTCTGCAGGATTCCAAGGGCTGAGTATTACTCTCCTCCTAAGGAAAAGCTGAACCAGAGAGCGGTGGAATGAAATAGCTACTGTCCTAAGGAGGTCAACAGGTGACTCTGAAGCAGGATGTGGGTGGTCCATCACTTTGCTACAGCTTTGAAAGAACTGCTAAGAGACCCCATTGATTGCATGAAAAATATAGACTTGGGCAAACACATCAGTCAAACTGATAAAGATGTCAGACACTGAGACCTACCCATCTCTGTCCTGAGCCAAGTGAACAGAAATGTGGGAGGGTGGGGTCAGGAATGCTAGACAGAATGACGTACATGTTCATAGCATCACAGAAACAAGAGCTGGAGGGAATCTAGAGGGACAGATAGCTAGTCCTCTATCAACCTCTGAGTGGCAGCTGCACAGCATCACTTAGACTTCCATGGAGTCAGGAAAGTCACCATTTTCTGAGGTTACTATTACCGCTATACATTTCTGAATTCCTAGACATTAGCTCCATAGATGTTAGTGTCTTCAGACTGAATGACTCTGAGTAAAAATAAGGCCATTGTGATAACTAGACACATTGGTTTGTCAAATGGCCCAGATGCTTTGGAAAACAGTTTGACATTGTCATAGAAAGTCGGACAACTTGACCACACACTGGAAATTCCTTTTCTACTGGTTGTACAAGGTCAACATATATCCATGCTGGCATTTGTATTTTTCTATCATAGTCATAACTATGGAAGTGACCCAAATGCTCATCAGGTGGTGAATGGATAAACTATGCTATATCTCTATCGGAGGATACTATTAAAGCAAGAAAAAGACCACTGACATAGATATCAGGGGCACATCTCAAAAGCATTGTCTACATGAAAAAAAAGCTGATTCAGAAGGTCAAAGTACTACATATGTTATGATTTCATTTGTATGATATTCTGGAAGAGACAGCAAATAGGACAGACAGACAGACAGACCAGCCAACCCCTGGTTGGTGGCTGCCAGAGGCTAAGGACAAAGAGAGGTGTTTTAACTAAAATGAGGTGTGCAAGGATGTTTTGGTGGTGAGGGAAGTATTGTACATCTTTGATTCACAATTCTATGCACTTATAAGGATTTATTGCAGGGTGATGGTGGCGCATGCCTTTAATCCCAGCACTCGGGAGGCAGAGGCAGGCGGATCTCTGTGAGTTCGAGGCCAGCCTGGGCTACAAAGCGAGTTCCAGGAAAGGCGCACAGCTACCCAGAGAAACTCTGTCTTGAAACAACAAAACAAAAAAGAATTTATTAACCTGTGTAACTAACAGTGGTAAACTGAACTGCATATAATTATACTTGAATAAGCCTGACCTTTGAAAAATATTTAAAAAAGCACGCAAATGCAAAAGCTGACCATTTCATGGCCTGCATCTATGTGTCTGCAAACTGTGGTCCTGATGGTGATGGTGGTAGTGAGAGGACTCTCTACCCACCTCTGGAAAGCTGTGACCGTCTGGATCCATGCAGGCATCCTAGAGCTTCAGCACTAACTGCTTTCTTCCGGGCCAGTCATCCTGATGTTTCATTGCTTCTGGCTCTACCTCTGAGTTCGTACTTGGTCTGTACCCTGTGCCACATGGGCGCTTCCTGCTGCCCTGGTCTGCTTGATATTAATTCTTTCTCTATCCAGGACATGAAGGCTTTTATGTTTGTAGTGGTCTATGTTCTGTTTGAATTACTTGACTTGTTTGATATCATGGTTCTTTTAATGTTGCCTCAGAGTCTTTCCTTAGGATAGGATGTGAGCATCACTGGGTTGCATGGACTAGAGGAGAATCCAGGTTTTCCAGACCATCCGCTCCTTGTTGACTCCCAGGCCCTGTGGCTGTATCCAGCATTCTGTATTGTTCCACCCCCATTCATGACATCTCCTGACAGCCCTCAAATTCACCCTGTGTCTAAACCCCATACATTTCAATTCTGTAAACTGATGTAAGGGATGGGGAAACTGTAATAATACTTAATTTCTGATAATCAGAATAATTTAATTCTAGCACTAGCCTCAAACCTCTTCTTATGCCATCAAGATGTTTTTGTCTTCTAGAAACCATGATCTGTTGTTGCTATTGTTTACATCATAATGAACAAAGCCTTGTACCTCCCCTATGTGACAAGCCTGCAACTATTTGAGGACAATGATTATGCCTTTCTGGAATTTTCTATCCAGGCTGCCTTAAGCAAGAATTTTGTGTAATGTTGGGGAGAGCACATCTGGAGTCCTGAATTAAGATGCAGGAGAAAGAGAGGAAGAATTGATCTTAGAAGGTAGCAAGTAGACTCCTATGCTACACTGGAGGAAGACATGGCCATCTGCTCTAGACCTGTCTTATCCCCAAAAAACCCAGTATGACCATGTTTCTGCTGACTAAACTACCCTTTGTCATCAGGGACTTGGGAGTGACTTTCTTTGGGGAGTCACTGGCACTTTTGAAAAGAGTAGGTTGTTTCTGGGTTTTTTTTTTTTTTTTTTTTTTTTTTGCCCCCAAAGTGAAGTTCTTATCTCTAAGGAGCTGATCCTCAGTTCTAGAGGGAGGGAAAATTCTGGTTTTAGTGAGGAAACATCCCAGGCCCAGGGAGTGAAAGGCCCAAAGACCAAACCAAGGAGCACAGTGTACCCATCTCTGCTCAGAGTGCATGAAAGCTGGCACTGTGTGTGGTTCCGGTACTCAATCAAAGTTGAAGCATAACCCAAACACCGGCAAGCCTGTGGGGCGACTCCCAACTCCCTACACTTCTGGAATGGTCTCCCTGAGCCTTAGAAACGCATCTCATCCACTAGAATTCTCTCTATCTGTTACCACCCAGGCTGTTTTCTTCTCTCTTGTGCTTGACAAGACCCATCTCATCCTTAGCACAGTTTGTCTTCTGAGGATAGACAGAGATTCCCCTTGCTTTCCTTTCCAGAACTTTCTTTGTGGTGAGCACTGGATTTCTTTGAAAGACCTATTTTCAGTCACCATGGGTGGAAGGTAGCACCCAAAGAAATGCTCAAGCAACAGAGGATGCCTCAGAACTCTGTTGTGTGGGACAAGCAGGGAGGCCATGTTGCTCCTGAGAGGCAAGAATGTGGAGAGGGAGACCGAAACAGAGATTATATGAACAACAAAGATCAAGGCCCAAAGCCGGAAGGAGATGAGGCACATCCAGTATACAGGAAGGCCTCGGACGTTATTAAAAATCACCAGACAACTGGTGGGAAGAGTCATAGGTGAAGGTGCCAGAGAAGAAGCTATGCTGTCCCTGCACTTGAATAGGAAAGGGGAGACATGGATGCAGAAATGAGTAGGTTTGAACCCAAGTTGTCTATGTTTTTTGTCCATTTCTCCCCTTGTACTCGAACTCCTTCTTTTGGGGGGCTTGGTTCACTTATCTTTGTATTTCTAATTTCAAGTACGCTTTCACTTAGTCAATATTGTTCAAAGAAAGACCTGTTCACACAAATCCTGTGATTTTTATGAGTAACACAACCGAGGATACACAGAACCGCAGACCAAGTCCTAAGGTTGATGATTCATTCAAAGGAAAATGGAGAAAAATGTTTTTTTTTTTCTTCTTCTTATGTGTTTGCCTTTCTTATTGGGACAATGTAGCCCAGGTGGAGTGGTTCAACCCAGATTTACCTGCCCCATGGAATAGGTTCTATGCTCCTCATTGAGTATCATGGCCCAAGATCTAGAATCATGGAAAATCAGAATTGAAAAAGGACATTGAGCATCACTTACACAGAATCTGAACTCTGAACTTTTCTCTTGTCACCGGACACTTTTTATTTTGTTTCTTTGTTTGAAAAAAAATATCTCTGACTTTAAAATGAGGTCTCTTCGCCTGTCATCATAGATATGTGTTCCACATAGGAATAACCTGAAATGAAAAGCGTGAGACATTATTGGCATAACGTCAGGGCTGGGGAGCGCTCTGCAAATGTTTTACAGTAAACGAACCTTACTATTTCAAACCACAGTGCTTCCTGCTAAGTCAAAGGCTCTTTGGAATTAGGACCAAGTGGGGCAGGAGTTGGAGAAAAGTCAAACTGGAGTCTTGTGGTGGGGTGGAAGGTGATGTAGAAGGGAAGAAAAGAGGAAAGACAGGAGGCGGTCACACAGCCTGATCCAGGGCAATACCTGAGAGTCAGAAAAGACATTGTCCGGGTCCTTACGATGGCCTTCCCACCTCCTACAAACCCTGAGTGGAATTTTTGACTAAAGTGGTCATTTTCTGTAAGAACTTGTAGAAATCCAGTTGGACCTTCAATAGGATATAGAGTTGTAGGGGTCAGAGGAAGGCCCCAGTAAGTGAAGTCATGAAGTCCGGAGTGAATGTGTGTTTTGATATGGGCATTGCCATGTTAAGGACTCCAAAGCCAATTGACCCATGAGACAGTGGCGAAGCCATTAACCCGGATGAGACAGGCTCAAGAGGAATGACCATACTTTTCCTCATGAGTCTGAGTGTAAGTCTGAGTCTTTATGAACAGTTGAGCAGGGTATGCAAAGACCAGCAACTGCACCTTTTCCCTGGTTGTTTCCAACCAGAGACTGCTCACCTTCAGACAGACACCGCCTCCACAGACAAACTAGCACCTCCCTGTGTACTATATATAGGAAACATGCCAAGATTCGGGTTGCAGCGGCAGAAGTATCAGAGTCCCATCTGATTCCAGCTTCATTGTACATGTGTCTGTGTGTCTGTCCTTTCTTCATCCCCTTGTTGCCCCTAGTCAGGGTTCTGGGACCCAAGCAGCACAGGTTATGGCATAGAATGGAGATTTGGAGTATCCTTCTGATCTTAAAAAAAGGAGGGAGACCTCAGAAGAATAGACAGGACGTTAATATCAAGGAAACTTCACACACGCGCACACACACACACACACACACACACACACACACACACACACACGATCTCAATGTTTTAAAACAGGACAGAGAAAGAGAAAAATCAAACACAAACTGACAAATTTTAGCCTTCTATCAAGCACTAAGCATCAGCTGAGAGCCCTTGACATTGTTGCACAATTTTTACCTTCCTCTGGTATAGATTTTGATGGCGTCATTATTGCACAAGAGACCTTGCTTGTAGCTAGCAGCTGGGGAATGAAATCTCTTCCCGTGTATAGCTGGAGGGCTGGGAGAAAGAGATGGTAAGAAGGGAACATTCCCAGCAGCTTCCACAGCAAAGCCTGATGAGAAGTCGCATTCTCACCAGTGGACACTCAAGTAGAAACAGCCTGTGGCATGTCTACAGATCGGTCAGAGCCGGGAGCACAGTGACATTCAGAACTGTGACACTCCCAAGGCCATGGGAAAGGATTAATGCTGTGGTGAGCTGTGTGGCAATCTTTACCCAGTGGCTTCGTTTCAGGAAAGACCTCGTTGGACGATCCAATCTCTTGGATTTTCCTGGTGGTCAGATACACCGTTTGCTGGATTAGGAGAGTCCTGGGTACAATTGCCCATGCTAGGTTTTTCTTTGGTGACTGTCTATCATCTTCACAGCTGTGTCTCCAGCCAGCCATGGTGTCCTTTTCATATTCTGCCTGGAGGTTCTTAGAAGGGCAGGCTCTAACCCTGTCCTGTGCACAATCAATGGTGTAAACGACAGAAGCTTCAGGGCTTGTTTACATGAAATCAGGGCACGGGCAGAAGTAAACAGCAAGTTGCTTGCTCACCGGCTTGTCCTCTCTCTATTCGTATGCATGTGTGTGCCCGTCAGTGCTCATGTGTGGGTGTGTGTACATGCATATGTGTATATGTATATGTATATGTACATGCATATGTATATAGGAAGGTATAGGAGCCAGAGGAAAACCTCAAATGTCATTTCTCAGGTGCCAGTCACCTTTGTTGTTGGTGGTGGTTGAGACGAGGGCACTCACTGACCTGGAACTCATGAAGTAGCCTAGGTTGGCTAGCCAGTGAATTCCAGTGATCTCTGTATCTCCGCCTCCATAGTTATGGGATTGCAGTGCGTGCCACCACACTTGGCTTTTTAAAACATGGGTTATGGGGATCCAATTCAGGTCCTCATGCTTGTGAGACCAGTGCTTTACAAACTGAGCTGTTACCCATCCCTCCCTGTCCTTCTTATGGTGAGGCTTCTGGGTTACAATGTCACTTTCAGCTGTCTCGCATGCCAAGGCAAAGGGAGATTTATGAAGAAGGTATTAATGGTGTCCCTGGGCAGAGCAGGTTTGATATTAATGCAGAGTCAAAAAGGTAACTCAGCAGAGTTCCTTGCCGGGGTATAAGCAATAGTCTTTATATCATCAGAGATCAGGTGGTCTTCCTCTATTTTCTATCTATCTATAGATAGAGTTGTCACATTGTTATTCAGTAAATCTGTATGGCCTGCATTTTCAGCCACATGAGAGCCTGCTCTCCTTATGGCAGTTGAGAATGTCTACCTTCTGTGGAACACTGACTCCATCTTCTCTCACAGCCACAGCAGCATCCTGCCTCCAAGAGTCCGTAAGATCAGCTTCTGCTGTGGACATGCCTGAGCAGCGATGATTTATGAATGGGGACGAATCTAGCTGTCCCTTTAGCTCTATGCTAGTTGCCCCAGCAGCTTCCACATGTCATTGGCCAACTTGCTGTACAACCACATAGAGGCACTCTACCACGGCTCCCACCATCCCTCTGTTGCCTGTGGGCAGCAGACTGCTTTGTCTGTGAGGAGACAAGCCCTAGAACTGGGATAGAGAAAATAGCATGGATCCCTGCGCTGTGGATTTTGGGAACTGCGCCGGGCCCACTGGGGCTAAAGGTCAGGCAGTGACAGGAGCCCACAAAGCAGAAGCTGGAGAAGAAGGTCATGGCATCTGTGGGGAACCCAGAACATGGTTCTCTAGGCTGTTGAGCGGGTCTACTGCATACAACGTGTGGAAAACCTAGGCAAATTGTATGGAAAGTGTGGGCACATTGTGTGGAAAGTGTAGGCACACTGTGTGGAAAGTGTAGGCACACTGTGTGGAAAGTGTAGGCACATTGTGTGGAAAGTGT
>CABHPP010143365.1:29472-43817 GCA_902168425.1 Peromyscus attwateri
ATTGTGTGGAAAGTGTAGGCACATTGTGTGGAAAGTGTAGGCACATTTTGTGGAAAGCCTGGGCACATCATGTGAAAGGCCTAGGCATATTTGGGACCAGAGGCTGCTATGGGCCCTTGCTGATAATGGTGCTGACATTTCTAAGGTCATCACCATAGTAAAGCATTTATCACTGGGAACTGAACTTTTTTTTTTTTTAAGAAGCAAAAAGGATTTTAGTCTGCCCCTCCACCCCCGACAATTTCATTTTCTACTTTTCATCCTACCAGTTAAAATGACCCCTGAGAATTTCCAAGGGCAGTTTCTGTGCCCAACAATGAACGCAGCTTTCTCGGGGATAGAAAGACATTTGTGTCCTGGTTTGAACTCAACATCCTTACACAGTGTCAGTGTCTTGAGCATGGAGGCCCAGATCTCAGGGCTGTGGGCAAAGATTTGACCTGACATCTGCATTTTGGAAGCCACAGAGATCTGATTGTCCAACTCAAGACAGGTCCTGGGGAAGTCAGAGGGTCAGTCTTGTCCTTGGAAAGGATGAGGGGGATCTGAAGGCCATCACCACAGGATTCTATATGGCTGTCTGCTTTTTATCGGTAGTAGAGTGGCAACAACAGTGACTGGGAGGTCTTTAGGTACACTGGTCACATGGTACCAACAAGGAAGATGGAGGAGTCCAGGGCATGAGACCTCATGGATACCATGATGATAAAACAAAGGAGGTTGAAGAAAATGGCCACCCCTGCAATCCAAGCAAAGTAGGGGAGCCCAGTACCAGTGGGCATCTTCTTTCTAACCCCCCACAGCCAGTGTGGTAATCTGTCCACTGCTTGTGCCAAAGCCTGTGTTTATGATCATGCCAGTTGTGCCTTCCAAATAGTTTGTGGGAATGAAGCCAACATTCTTTATGTCCAGGGGACTCCATGCACAAAGTCACAGGAGCAGGGCTTGGGTTTGGACCTCCCAGGGAGAGATGAACGGTCAACACCTCCCCAAGTAGCCAGCAACCTGTGAGACATCTGAATTCAGTCTTTTCCACTAATCTCTACCGTGTCCACCTCCAACTCTCTGCAGGTGTTGCCTTTTTTTTTTTTCTGCAATCCAAATAGAAAGACCTTACCAAGGAATATGCCTCTTGGTTATAAGCATAGATCCCTAATTAGAGTAAGCACAGATCCCTAGGATATATCTTCTAGGGGTGCAATCTTGCCATTGGGTACTGAACCCCAAACTCAGCCCAGCACATGAACACCACAGGAAGATGAGGCTTTCCCCTGATGTGCTAAGGAACTTGGTTATCTTGGATGTTTCTTTGGGAGGCTGAGGGTACTTGGGCTCTCCCCCCATATGCTAAGGAGCTTTGTTGTCTTTGATGTTTCTTTGAGAGGCTGAGGGTACTTGGGCTCTCCCCCCATATGCTAAGAAACTTGGTTATCTTTGATATTTCTTTGGGAGGACAAGGGTACTTGGGCTCTCCCAAGTGAAGTTCTGTAGCCATTGTGCTCTGTGGAGACACTGGACTGTATTTCTCTTCTCACTCTTCATTGCCATGTTTGTGCTCAACTAGTGTCTTAGTCAGGGTTTCTATTGCTCTGAAGAGACACCATGACCATGGCAACTCTTATAAAGAAAACATTTAATTGAGATGGCTTGCTTGCAGTTTTAGAGGTTCAGTCCATTATCATCATGGTGGGGAGCATGGCGGCATGCAGGCAGACATGGTGCTGGAGCTGAGAGTGCTACATCTTGCAGGCAATAGGAAGTCAACTGACTGTCACACTGAGGGAAGCTTGAGCCAAAGAGAGCTCAAAGCCTGCCCCCACAGTGACACACTTCCTCCAACAAGTCCCCATCTCCTAATAGTACCACTTCCTTTGAGGGCCGTTTTCTTTCCAACCACCACACCTATGTGCTGTGGGATGGTCTGTATGTCAAATGTGTTGCTCTGATTGGTCAATAAATAAAACACTGATTGGCCAGTAGCCAGGCAGGAAGTATAGGCGGGACTAACAGAGAGGAGAACTGAGAGAACAGGAAGGCGGAGGGAGACACTGCCAGCCGTCGCCATGACAAGCAGCATGTGAAGATGCTGGTAAGCCATGAGCCACGTGGCAAGGTATAGATTTATAGAAATGGATTAATTTCAGATGTAAGAACTAGATAGCTAGAAGCCTGAGCCATTAGACCAAACAGTTTAAATAATATAAGCGTCTGTGTGTTTATTTTATAAGTGGGCTGTCAGACTGCCTGGGCTTGGTGGGACCCGGAGAGAAAACTCTCCAGTTACACCTAGGTCCAGCTCTTTTGTTCTGTTTTCTGGTTCTTTCCCAGTTCTGAGCAGTTGTGCTATGGACCCTTGTACTGTTTCCTGCCCTTTCCTCCCTTTAAAAGAAATTTACATCTGTAGTTCCACTGAGCTGCTCACAAAGTGATGTGAATAACATGGATGCTGACGGGCTGAGGGTGGATGTAGGGCCCTGGGTCGCAGGAGGGTACAACTTAAGATATATATCACACTGAGGGTCTGGAACCTAGAGGCTCAGCTGTGGCAGCTCAGAGAAGGGGCACTGAAGGACATTTGGGGGTCTAGACTCTATGCTGGGCCCTGATTTATTTATTTATTTTTTGTTCATTTCTCTTCTACTATACCAGACTGAAAGGCTCCTGAAGGCAAAACTTATGTTTTATCACTGTATTCTCATTATCAGGGTGTTTTAAATAGGTGTTTGCTGAGTGACTAAATAATTTAGGGCCTGTGGGTTTTTGCCTGTATCTTGACAGCGAAGTGTAGCTATGATGGGAAGAGATAAAGTCTAAATGAATAGACTGCATGGAGCAGGAAGCTTGAACCAGGTCAGCAGGTCTCAGCTGGGTCCCTGCAGATCCCTGCAGGGTCCACAGCACACAAGTCAACTGAGCCCCAGTTTCTGTACCTATTAAAGTCAGGATGCAAATAGTTAGGGCAGAAATATTTACCTTTTGAAGTTGCTAGGTGGTAATTCATGGAGAACCTGTAACTATTGCTGGTAGTTAGCAAGCACTTGAATTTCCTTAGTAATATTAATGCTACAGTAAGAATCTAATGAAAAAGCATTGAGTTCCCTGGCCTCCTCGGCCCTGTGCTGTATGAGAATGGAGTTCTCATTATAGCTATTGACATTTTTTGGTAGTTAGGCTTTTTATTTTTTAATGTTGGGAGGTTCCCACAGGGATCTTTCAGATCTATCTTCTCAGGACAAATAAACCTTTTACAACATCCTCAGGGTCAAGGAACGAGGCATGTTCATCTCTTTATCCTGCCCAGCTAGTACAGTCCAGACTTGCTTTAAATGAATGCTTGAATAAATGCTGCACAAAGGGGACACTGACTCTGGACGCCAATTCAAAACTCATCCAGAATCTGTTAACTTTGTAGTAAGGGACCCAGACCTCAAGGCTTCATTAGAGACTCGCCATACCCAGACATTCACATTCACTGTGGTGGCTCATGGACGCAACAGTCATCTCCTCCCTTCTGACCCCTATCTGGCAGCCACCTCCACAGTGGAAGGCTCCTCGACCATCAATCTTGGCACCGGAACAGTGTCTGATACAGCTCTCATCGGCTCCACCAGCAGCACCATGGCCAAGTTTCAGAGTTGAGCTGACAAGACTTATCAAGGGACCTTAGCTGCTATGACACCATGGCTTGGCCTGATGCTGTTGGCCAAAGCTAAGTATTGGGTGGGTACCTTGGCTGTCTCAAATGCCTGCCTAGCCCACTCTGGCGATATGCGTCAGGATAGCAGGAATGCGTTGCTTAAGCTAGGAATGTGGCGTCTCTGAGGGCTAGCAGAGGAGGGGGATGGAGGGCAGGAGCTGGTGCTGATGGTGGAAAAGAGAACGGCTTGTTCTGAAGGACATGTAAACAGTCCCTGGCTCCAGCATCGCTGCTCTTAGCTCCAGCTCCGCACACACAGTCAGTATATCTTGAGCATTGTTCTAGGGCAGGGAAGGGTGGAGTCCAACCAGGAGCAGATGGCAGGATTCTGTCTAGATCTGGTGTGATAGGTGAAAACTTGACCTTGGGGTAAAGGGGTGTGTCTGAGGTTGCTATGACCTTAAGGGAGGTCCATTGGAAAGAGGCCCGTTCATCTCAGCGCTAACTTCAAAGCCTGTCTCTGTGAAGAGAGACATTCGGATTGTCACGGTTGCAAAGAAAATGGAAATCTCGAATTCTACCCTCTTAATCTTTCTACACACACACACACACACACACACACACACACACACACACACATCTCACTCTTAGTAATTAACTTTAGCACATGGAACATTCTTTAATTTGAGCAGGCTCACTTCACTGAGATGGAATTTGGACTTGGAAGGCAGGGCCTCAGAGCTTTCCACATGTTTTGTGGAAAAGGCAATGCTGTGTGGGCCTCTTCTGTTACCCAGCATCCTTTCCGCTGAGGAAACAAACCCATCTCATCTAAGTGACTCACCCCATGGGCGGGCAACAAAGTGACTGGATAGGAGCCCCTGGGGTAGCATCTTGTTAGGGTGAAGAGTATAATGTTTTCCCTTTTTCCTTAGTCAGGCTAACCTCTGGTCTTCCTAGACTATGGTTGGCTTCCTCTCGAGTCTTTGCCATGGGCTTTATTTCATTCTTCACACTGCTTCTCAGTGTAGGCCTGTCTCTGCCTCCCCCATGAGCTCACGATCAACTCCCAGGTACTTCCTTTCTGATTGTGCTGGATGTCCTTCACTTAGTGTCTGTAGTGTGGCTCTGTGGGGGGTCAGCCTGCCTTGTTCAGAGCTCTGTTTTCAGAGAACAGGCCAGAGCTGGCACATGTGATACTCCAAAACGTTTTTGGAGATACATACAAAAAGGAGTCCTTTAAAGCTTAAAGTCTAGTTAGGAAGACAAACATTTTGTCACTTGCATGGGGCGGGGGATGAGGGCTTTGAGAGAGGGAGAGTGGAGGAACGCTGGAGGAGGCAGAGGCAGGCCTGCATAAGACCAGGTGGCTGCTTTTGATATTTTAAATCCTGGGATTGAAGAGGGTAGAAACTGGCCAGGGAAAATTGGAAATAGTTCAAGGCAGAGAGGCCACACATGCCAAAGGCCTGAGGTAGGGAAGAGGAGGGTCTCCTCGAATATATGAAAGCTTCAAATGGGGTCCAAGAAGAGGCGCTCTAGCTCAGTCAAACTTCCTAACGCTCTGATCTTTTAATACAGTTCCTCATGTTGTGGTGACCCCCCCAACCATAAAAGTATTTTCGTTGCTACTTCGTAACTGTAATTTGCTACTGTTAGGAGTTGTAATGTAAATATCTGATTTGAGACACATATCAGGGTTGTTCAACCCATGAAAGGGTTGTTCAACCCCAAAGGTCTTGACCCACAGGTTGAGAACCACAGCACTAGATATAGATGAGGAGACGGCTCAGCATGCAAAGTCACATGCTAGACTTGGGATGTTCATCCTGGACAGTGCAGAGGCTGAAGACTTCTAAGTAGAGAGATGCTTGCTTTTGACGGAGTGTTCTTGAAAGGGCAGGAATTGAGGCAGCGTAACTATAGGAGTGGGTCATTGCCTGATTTAGAAGAGCCTTGATGCCTTGGACTTGGGAGGGAGGGGTGAGGATGGAGAGTGGGGACGTGGTTAGGGTATTAAAGATTAGTAACAAGACTGGGGGATGGAGATCGCTTGTAGAGGGCTAGACTAGCATGCCCAAGGCTCAACCTTCCATCACCAGCACCACAAAGTAACAAACTTAAAAAAACAAGAGAAAAGATGTGTAACTAATTATATATTGGAAAGAGTGAGATCAGGAAGTGCTTGGTGATGGGTGGGCAGGGAAGGGGAAGAGTCTCACTTGTCTTGGGCACCTATGTGGATAGTGATAACAGTCTTTTTTTTTTTTTTTTGAGGCAGGGTTTCTCTGTGTAGTTTTAGTGCCTGTCCTGGATCTCGCTCTGTAGACCAGGCTGACCTGGAACTCACAGAGATCCGCCTGCCTCTGCCTCCCAAGTGCTGGGATTAAAGGCGTGTGCCACCCAGCGTGATAGCAGTCTTGAAGATGGGGGATCTGGGGGAGGTGAGAGAGGAAAGGCATCAAGCTCATCATCGCCTTCAGGTTGTCCCTCTGTCCTCTTCCCCAGAGAGACTCAGGACAAGTACTGGCTTTCCTTTGAAATTCCCTGTAACCTCTCCTCCGACCTGCTAGAGCACCAGCAACTGGTCCATGCCCTCTAACATGTGTATGCATTGCTCTAAAGTTAGTCTTATCTTTCCAAATGGGTTGTATGATGCTTGATGGTTGGGATCGTTTGGCCCACTGACCACTGTGGGTCGAACACACAACAGGTGGTCAGTCCTTGGGGACTATAGGCATCAGGATTCTCCAGAGAAACAGAATCAAAGGTTGTGTGGCTAGACAGTGACTTAGGAGGAATTAGTTCATGGGATTATGGAGGCTCATGAATCCAGGAAGTACAGTATGAACCAGCGCTGTAGAACTCACAGAGACCTGCTGGTGCAGATGCAGGGGGAAGGTGAGCTTTGGGAAAACGCACACACTTGCTCAGGGAGACCAGACTTCCTGTTCTATCTGGCCCTTCAACTGTGGGATGAGGCCCACACGTACTGTGGAGGGAAATGTTGCTCAAGTTGTTGATATAATTGGTTTTTCTGTTTAAAACAGCACCCACTGACTACCTCAGAGAGTCAGACAGACGTTCAGTGTGACATTCCTGGATGTTTTATTTAGGGTCTCACTAGACTAAAATCAAGGTGTCTGGAGGACTGCAGCTCCCCTTTGAGATTCAATCCTGATTCAGCTTCACTAGTTTCTGGAAGAATTTAGTTCTTTCAAATTACTTTTGCACAGTTAATTTTTTAAATATAATGTTTTTGTTCCCTAAGAGTTTCTTGCAATACATTTTAGCCATATTCAACCCCATTCCCTCCATAACTCTTCCCAGATTCACCTCCATCTTCCCACCTCTACCCAACTTTGTGTCCTCTTCAAAAAAAATAAAATAATCCACTGAGTCCAATTTGCACTGCGCATATATCCTGGGTGTAGGGAAATCCGCTGGAGCATGGTCAACCTCCCAGGGGCCACACCCTTAAAAAACTGACTCCCTCTCTCCCGGAAGCCATCAATTGCCAACAGCTCCTCATTTAGGAGTGGGAGCTTCAGAGCCTCTCCCCTCTCCATGCTGGAATGTTAACCGGCTTGATCTCATGCAGGTCTCAGGTAGATAACCAAAGCTGATGTGAGTTCGTAAGTATAGTGATCCTGTCATGTCTGGTGCTCCTGGCCCTCCGGCCCTCTGGGCCTCTGACCCTGACAGTCTTTCCACCTCCCTCCCATGATGATCCCTGAGCTTTGGGGGAGGGGCTATGATATAGATGTCTTATTAATGGCTAAGCACTCCACTGACAATTATCTTCTGAGGTGAAGAGGTTTCTTCCAGGGACACAGAGTACGCTAGAGCTCAGAGTGGAACTTAGGTTTGTGAATTCATGTTTGTATTTTTCTTACTCTATATTACAGTTGTTGACTTGTGAATATATGTGTGTATGTGTATGTGTTTATATGTGTGTGAGTATGTATGAGTGTGTGAGTATGTGTGTATGTGTGTGTGAGTAAGTATGTGTCTTAGTTAGGTTTTCTATTGCTGTGAAAAGACACCATGACCATGGCAACTCTTATAAGGAAAACATTTAATTGATGTGGCTTGCTTACACTTATAGTTTCAGAGGTTTGGTTCATTATGATCATGAAGGGGAGCATGGTGGCATGCAGGTAGATATCGTGCTGGAGCTGAGAGTGTTACATCTTGCAGGCAACAGGAAGTCGACTGACTGTCACACTGAGGGAAGCTTAAGCAAAAGAGAGCTCAAAGCCCACCCCCATAGTGACACACTTCCTTCAACAAGGCCACATCTCCTAATGGTGCCATTCCCTTTGGGGGCCATTTTCTTTCAAACCACCACAGTATGTATGTGTGTATATGTGATATGTGTGTGAGTACATATGTGTGTACATCTGTGAGTGCACATGTATGCATGCCTCCTGGTTAAGAGATCAAGATGTCTCCTTGGAGCTGTGACTTCTGGTTTAATCTGGGGATTAAACCCAAACAAAGGTGGCATTTTTCTCCAGTTGCGTTCCTTGGCGGGCTTCCTAAACAACAGTATGGGTTGGATCATAGTAAGGGATGGTGGAGCTTAGGCCTTCAGCATCTGTAACAGTGTCTGAATCCATAAACTGAGGCAGGTTTGAGGTAGGAGCCTGGACTTGTATAATTGGTGTGAATCCCAAGGGCACAGGGAAGCTTGTCCAGTGGTAGAAACATGCACAGTTCTCAATGTCCTCTGCAGAGAGGTCATTCAAGACCAGAAGTCCACAGCAGTCCCCAGGCCTCACACAAGGGCAGAGCACAGATTTAGGATTTCTTAGTAATGCAGGGATTGCAAAGGGTATGGAGTTTACATCAAGATATCCGGGACACATTCTTGAGCCAAGAATGGTCCATTCAGCTTAGCTCTAGGGTAGTTGGGGTGTGGAGATGCTCAAGGTCCGAGTGCTTTGGGCCAATCTCCTTTTTTCTCCATCTATGTCTCTCCATCTTTGTCCGATGCTCACCATCCCTCTCTCCCTCCCTCCCCCTCCCTCCCTCCTCCTTCCCTCCTTCAGAAGTGTTTACAGGAGGGTAAACAGCATCTGGATTTGGCTCATGAAGGGATCCTTGCTATTTTTTTTTTCTTTTTCAGAAACTCACTGGGCAGCAGCTAGAATTCTAAGCAGTTGGGTCTTTGCTTTCACAGAACATTGAATGCAGCAGAATTCAGCATGATTCTGCAGGCATGCCTTGAAAGACACCATGATGGGATTTGCCGTGCAAAATTTTAGTGTGCAGTAGACTCAGACCGGTTAGTGATGCCAGCCACCCAGATGGAGGACAATTCATTTGTCTCTTGGGTTCACTGACATTTGAGCAATAGGACCTTGCATGCTTTCAGGATCCATGACATGGTAGTGACTGGATGCCGGGTGTTTCGTCTCCTCTGACATTGCTGTGTATCTTCACCCCATCTTTATTTTAGCTTAAGATGCTTTGAAATGGTGGCAGCATATACCTTTAATCCCAGCACTTTTGAGGCAGAGGCAGGAGGATCTCTATGAGTTCGAGGCCAGCATGGCCTATAAAGCGAGTTCTAGGATAGCTAGGGCTATTACACAGATGAGCCAAAAAGGAAAAAAAAAAGACACCTTGAAATGATCTCAATAGAAAAAAAATTGGAAGAGAATGAGCTATTATACAGAAAAGCCAAAAAGGAAAAAAAAAAGACACTTTGAAATGATCTCAATAGAAAAGAAATTGGAAGAGATTGAGCATGGCAGGTAAGGGGTGGGGACTCAGTACAGTTAAAGCTGCTTTAAAACAGAACCCATTCCACCATCTCTACCTTGAGTGTCACATTTCAGAGAGTACCAGAAAGACGGATCCATTGGACCCTGGGACCCTGTGTGGTGCCACACATGCACATGTACAGGGGTCATTCATTTTAAGTGTGGCACATATTTGGTGTTTGAATCTAAACATCCTTTTTCATATGTTCCAAGGAACCCATAGGAAATGAACTGGGGTCACCCTAGGAGAAAGGGTAAAAGCCTGGGCAGGGAGGAGGTGAGCCTAGCCAGCTCCCCATCGGAGCCTTAGCAGGTGAGGGGAGGATGGGACCACCTTCTGTTCCACTCTTCTCCATTCACAGGATTACTCAATAATTGGATGAAAGGGATTCCATAGATGTTACAGATTTGGAATTTTAGAGCAAATAATATGCTAGGACTCCTTGTAAATTTCAACACGAGATGTGTGTGTGTGTGTGTGTGTGTGTGTGTGTGTGTGTGTGTGTGTGCGCAGATTATTTTGGGAGGCACCACGGTTTCTCTGGCAGGGAGGTCACAGGGAGGGGTTTCAACAGCTCCTGTTGTTGGTGGGCAGTGTTGGTGAATACCAGAGAGTGGTATGTCTGGGTATTTGACCTGCCCAGCCTTCTCTTTAAGCCATTCATGGATTCCGGAATTGGAGGTGCTGGTGGACAGCAACAAAGAATTCAGGGCAGAACTTTCCAGATTTAGAGGTCCTTTCTTGGTCGGAGGAGACAGGAACTCAACCAAGTCCAGCCTGGAATTGCACAAATACAGCTGTGGGAAAGGAATCCGAAGCACAAATATCTTGAGCAGTTAGGAGCAAGCTGGAAAAAATTAGCAATTCGACCTGGGGCTGCCTATTTGTTCTGCACTCCCTGTGACTCACCACTGGCTGGAGGGGTGCAGGGCAGTGAGGGGTGCTGGGTGGAAGAGGGTGCAGAGGGGAGGTTGTTGGAGAGGAGAAACCAGTGCAGTCTAGTGTTATTCAGGACGGCTGATCGTGGGGGAGGGGAAGTCAGTGCCCTTCTTCTAGAGACTGGTGGGGCCACAGCTACAAAGAATGCAGACTTAGGAGTTTGTGTCCCTGGCACGATAGACTCTTGGAGAAAGTTCAAAGGGATGAGGGTTAGAAAGCCCAGTGCGAGGTCAGCTTATCATCACCATGGGACTCTTTCTGTTTGGCCAAGGGCCAGCTTTGGGGCCTGCCAGTGGCCTGTTCAGTGCGAGGAGGGAAAGCTTCAGGACAAAGCAAGGCAGACAGAAGTAAGGATGTCAGAGTTGAGGATAAAGAGGTGAGAGTTGAGACTCACAGGGTCTACCTTCCCTATGCATTCCATGTCCACAAGTGGGGTGACCTGGGGCAGGAGAGGAGGAGG
Source organism: Peromyscus attwateri (assembly GCA_902168425.1). Lineage (NCBI taxonomy): Eukaryota > Metazoa > Chordata > Mammalia > Rodentia > Cricetidae > Peromyscus > Peromyscus attwateri. Next base: position 40,281 of record CABHPP010143365.1, read on the forward strand.
GATTTGGCTTCCACACTATGTCTTGTGTTTTAATTCCAAAATGAAAGAAAGAAGGGAGTTTCTAGTAGATTTAAAATTACCCTCTTCTGCATCTCCTCACTTTCTTAGTTCAAGATATTTTGAAATTGCCTGAGCAAAAAAGAAATTAGAACCCAGTGTGGGTGTTCCAGGTGGGGTCTGGGGATTTGGTGTGGTTGAAGCCACCTTCAGAGTATACCAGCATCCCTTTAGGGGATGGAGAAAAGGCAAAACTTCTAGGTAATGTTGGATCAGAAGGAACAGCAAAAGGCATGGCTTTGGAACGTGCTTGAGCAGGTCATTGAGAAAATCTGGGGTAATTTTTCCTTCTGTTATCCACTGGAGCCCTTCAAGTGAGGGCCATTTGAAGAAGTATGGGGTGGGGGAAGAGGTATACACCATCAAAAGGAGATGAGTGAGCTGCATAGCACTATGAGTATATTTTGAGGTCTTGATGTGAAAAAATGCCCTTTTGGAGAGCTTCCGCACTCATTTCCCTGCTCTCCTAGTTGCTGTGAGGATTGTTAGCATTGAGAGACCTGGAGGCTGGTAGATGTTCCAGCTGGAAGATCCTGTTCTAAACCATAGCTCCACTGGTCCCATGCATGGGTCTCAGAATCAAGATCCCGAGGTTGAGAAGAGTCTGTAGACTCTTGGCTTTCACACCATCTGCCTTCCCTCCATGCCCGTGTCTGCGAGCAGCTAGTTTGTGTGGGTGCTAGAGTCTGGGTGTTCCGTCAATCCAACGAGATCTGAAGTAAACGTTAACAAAAGCTTCCATGATGCATTTGAGGCACAGTTGGAGCTGGAGGCTTCTGTGGCTTGGGTCTGGCTCCCTACCTTCTAGAAGTTTTGACGTTAAACAGCATTGACCTCACATCTGCAGCACTCTCAGGCCATTATAAATAATGGCAGTAAATGCTGAATAAATATATAAGATTTATATGTACATGGGGTCAATCTCAAAGAAAACGTGCTCATGTTATTAGAATGATCCAGTCACTCTAGACAAGGACAAGAATCTGTAGGTCTTTAATTAAAACAAGCCTTCTCTGTTAGTTTGCACAAGCCCCCCTTCCCTCCGCCAGTCCCCTTGGTTTATTCAAGTTCTAATGGAGTTTCTTTCAAATCAGTTCATGTAATATACAGGTTAAGCCCCAGGCAGTGTGTAGGGGCTTTCTCGGGGCATAGAACTTCATATCCCACATAAAAGGGGACTTGCAGGACATGTCTGTATATGTATGTGCGTGTGTACATGTGAGCATAGTTTCCTGGAAATTTCCTGAAGTACCCTTACCCCTAGCGTGTAGTGTCACAGACAGAAGCTAAATGTGTCTGGCTACCTGTAGACAGAACCTGCAGGATATAGCTATGGAATTAAGGCACAAAGACTGTGAGGAGGGTCTGGAGAGATGGCAAGGTTTGCTGCTCCTTTAGAGGGCTGGCATTCAGTTCCCGGCATCTGTGTGTGGTGGCTCACAATGGCTTGTAATTCCAGCTCCAGGGCATCTGATACCCTCCTCTGTCCTCTGTAGATACCTGCATGCACACTCTCGCACATGTGAGCATATAGAGCATGTACACATACATGCATGTAAATAAATAAATAAATTAATAAATCTTTTTTTTTTTTTTTTTTTTTTTTAAGACTGTGAGAGCAGTGGAAGAGGGAAAAGAGGGTGAGTATTTTGTCTGGGGAGAGGATGAACCGCCCGCATGGAAGATGAGGCTGGATTCCTGCAGAGCGATGTGATTTAGTTCCTTGCACAGGTTAGCAGGTCCACAAGCAGCCGCCCCCATGCTGGAGACTTTTCATCCGTTGTACGGTCAGTTGTTTGCTTGATAAACAGAACAAGCCCCTGGAGGGTGTTGAAAGAGAGGGGTGTGCCCAGTGCCTTTGGCTGCCAGCACACTCAGAAGAGCTAAGAAAACAAGGGTATAAGCTTGAAAAATCTCTTAGGGTTTGTTTACTCAGGCAAAAGGGAGCGGAGGCTAGAGCATTCACCGAGGCTAATGAATAGAAAGAGCTGACCCAGCAAAGCCTGTCTGCAGCCCTGCTTTGCTTGAGTTTACCTTCCCTCCTGAGGCACCTGGCCTCCCCCTCCTAAACACACACACACACACACACACACACACACACACACACACACACCACACCCATAACACACTTCCCCAAATTATCTCACACTCATAACACACACACATACACACACTCGTAACACACTCATAATATACACACATGCATTCATAGACACACACACACTCATGTACTCTCACAAACGAACTCTAATTCATACTCATTATTTCTTCCCTGTGAAGGTGTAATCTCCCCCTCCTTCCCCTAGCCTTCCTAGCTAGTGGTGGGTGTCTATTGAGCTTTCATTTATTATTTCATTTATTTGCTAAGCTATATCAAGTACATGCTACGTGCTGGTCATTAGGGCCAGCTCTGGAGACACAGAGATAAAAAGCCAAGCTCTCCATGTCCACATTGTTCATCAGCAGAAAGAGCTCAGGTTCCAAACAGCTGAGTTCTATACACACAGTTAATTGTGGGCCAAAGCTTGCAACTCTGAGACAGGTAAGTTCAGATGACTGAAAACAAATTGTAAAAAGTGCTCGAAGGTCAAAATAGTGGGGCCAGTTGAGCATAATCAAGGGTGTTCACATTGTCCAACTCTCTAGAGCATCCTTATAAAGCACTCCGCTCTCAGGACTGTCTTCCAAAGAGGCTGGGGAGGTTCTGCTCTCCTGGTGGTAGTCTAGAGGGAAGGCATCTGAAGGCAACCCATTCAGCTGTAGCTACATGTGAATTATACTCTGTGAGACTTGTCTGTAACGCTCACTCCTTGGGCTTGGCATACCTCTCAATCAAGAGAACTTTCCTCACACTGCCTCATGTCTCTGATCTCCTCCATGGGTTAGAAAAGATGTAAGTTTGATGTGAAAAAAAATCAAAAGAAACAAGAGAAAGAAAAGATTAGTTTAGGGGCTGGGGAGAGGTTCAGTTGGTAAAACACTTACTTCACGAGTGTGAGAACCTGAGTTCCAATCCCCCTAATCCACATAAAAAGAGAGGAGTGTGCTGGATGTGGTGGTGTATGCCTTAATCCCAGAGAGGTAGAGATGGGAGGACCCCTAGGAGCTGCTGGTCAGCTAACCTGGCCAGTGTGGTAGAGTTCCAGGCCAATGAGAGACCCTGTCTCAAACAAAAGGGGGAAGGAACACCCTTGAAGACCAATGCCTGAGGTTCTCTTCTGACCTCCACATGCATGCCACATACATGCCACGAATGTATGTATGCTTATTCAAACCCACATATATCTCTACATACAGGAACACACACACACACACACACACACAGACACACAGACACACACACACACACACACACAGACACACACACACACATACGAGGGAGAGAGAGAGCGAGAGAGAGAGCGAGAGAGAGCGAGAGAGAGCGAGAGAGAGCGAGAGAGAGAGAGAGAGAGAGAGAGAGAGAGAGAGAGAGAGAGAGAG
>CABHPP010143366.1:0-24464 GCA_902168425.1 Peromyscus attwateri
TTGTGCAGGCCCGTGATACATGACTTTTCCTGAGGCCACTAAGGTGAGGCTATCAAAAAATCTGAAGATGGAGTACTGAGCCTGATTAATGGAGAAGATGACTGTCCGTCCCCTCATAGATATCCTAAGTTTAAAGAGGGAAAAATCATAAGTCACTGGAACATCGAAAACTTGAAATTCTCAACAAAATATTTTATTCCTGAAGTTATATTCTTTGTTCCCATTTCAGTTTGAATTTTCCTTAAAAATACTTCCTCTCACTTGTATTATGCACCTGATAGAGGTAGACGAATTTCTAAACAGTCTTATTAAATAAGAAACACAGAGCCAAATACAGGGGTAATAGCCAAAGAGATCAGAGCAAATAGTCACAACTAGCCTTAGCTTACCACCACACAGTAGCTTCCACAGATAGAGCTTCTTCCTGTCTGACCTGTGCTTTTATTGCCTTCCTGTTCTGCCTTCTCATTGGCTCTAAGCCCAACCACTAGACTTCTTCATCACTGCCTGTCTGTACAGACCTCCAGGTCTCTATTGTTGGTGCTGGGATTAAAGGTGTGTGTCACCACGCTTGGCTGTGTCCTTGACCACACAAAGACTCTGTCTGCCATTTGATCAGATTAAGGGTGTGTGCTACCACCACCTGATCATTGGTTTAATTCCTGAACTACCATTTCAGGAAGTCATATCTTCTGTTAGGAGAAACAATAACCCAAAATACTGCTTAAAACTGATTTGAAAATATGTTTATAAAAGCTGGGTATGGTGGCATATGTGTCCTGGACTGACCAGTCCAGCTACCACCCAGGCACACATCCAGGGATTTGAGTTTGCCCAACAGAACATCTACCCCGTCTGTGACCTGCTGTAGCACAAGTAAGGACTGATCCTGCAGATCCATAGCTGCAGGATCTCCATGACTCAGGGTAGCAGCAGGACATCCCAGAGGAGTTTCAGTGAGGGTCCTGCATTGATGGTGCACCAGAATACAGAGGCCTTGAACCTCACCAACAACTGGTTAAACAAGTAAAGCTGTTCGGACAGAAGGGTCTACTCCATGACGTCCTGCTGCTCCCAGTGCCACTAATACAAATTAAGAGGCAATGGGGAGGGGGAGAGACAGAGGAGTGAAGTGTTTGTTTCTTTTTTTCTCAGCAGGACAACTGGTTGGTACAAACAAGATAAGGAGCAGAATAATGGCATAACAGCCGATTCAGACTATTAATGAATCACAAAAGGAAAAAATAATTTCATGTGACATAACCAAGAACCACCAGAATGATTAGATGATCAAGATTAAAGCCAGGGAAGTGAGATGGATCATTGGGTAGAGACACTTGATGCCAAGTCTAAAGACCTAAGTTCAGTTCCCAGAACCCTGTTGATGGAAAGAGAAAGTCAACTCCTTGAGTTGTCCTCTAAACTCTACAGGTATGCTACACATGTACACACACACATAAAATACACACAATAAAAATAAATGTTAAAAAAAAAAGTATTCTACCACTAGAATGCATGTCCAGGAGTGTTGGGGACCAAGGAGAACACAGCTTATCAGGGCCTGAGTCTGCTCCAGAACACTGGGAGAAACCACACTTAGGATGACCCATGCAATTCACTAAGACTAGCAATGGCATGAGACACAGGGACAGAGAGAAGCGTTCCATACTGAAAATGAACAAGAACTTGATCTTAGAGTGTCCTGAAGCAGACAGGAGAGGGGACAGACAGGGAAGGTGGTGACACCTGAGGAGTCTACAGACTAGAAGGTGACAAGGCCCCGGTTGTTGACTTCCTCACTGGGAAGGTGCAATGGTGGATGATGTTGGTTCTTGGAGGGACAGGCAGGAGTGTTTAGGATGATGGACCGTGATGTCAGAACAAAACAAAGAACAAGGGGAAGGAAGGACAGACAGAGAGTGCAGTGGAGTTCAACAGCCAGGAGCCTAGGTCGTGGGAATGGGACAGTCCTTATATGGTTCTTGGAGTTATTCAGTCAGTTTGAAATTCTTACTAATTTTTAAAATGAAAAAATCTAACTGTTACATTTTTTCTATAAATGTTTCAGGTGCAGACTTCTTTCTTGAGAGAAGGAAATATCACTTCTTTTATTTCATTCTTCCCCAGGTTCAGGACCCAGATATTAGGAATCATTCCCTCGGCCATCACATCCAGGGCTAATCCCAGAGATAATGCTATTTATTCTATCTTCAAAACACTCCAGAACCAACCATTTTCCAGCTAAGGAACCCCCACCTCTCAGCTTCTTGCTGACACCTTTACATCTCCATGGTGCAACTGCACAACCTTCTCCATGATGCATGCTCTGCTCTAAACTCAGAAGCCTTCCCACATCCCCTGCCATGAAAACCTTAGTCCTTACAGTGGCCCAGGTGGTTCAGGCAATCTACATCCAACCCAAACAACCCCCTCACTTCAACTGTGAATGTGGAGGGCTGAATTGTGTCCTTCCAAAGACTCATTGGTTGAAGTCCTCACATCTAAGGATTTAGAATGTGGTTATAATGGTAATTAAGTTTAAATGAACTTACTAGCATGTACTAATGTAACTGGTGTGCATTTAAGGGATCAGGGCATAAACACATGAAGAGGAAGGAGACACCATCCACACTCAGTGACTGAGGCCTCAGGAGACACAGCCTGTGAATACTTTAATATCTGGCTTCTGGGATCCAGAACAGTAATAAATTTAACTTCTATCAAGTCACCCAGTTTGGGGTGTCTTTAGTAGTACACTAGCAACTTTCTATCCCCTCAGGCCACCGGGTCTAGTGGGCTATTTAATGTTCCAGACACCTCAAACATGCTTTGCCTCAGAACAAATGCATTTTTCCTCGATACAGCACTCTGTTCAGATCTCACCCACTCATCCTCAGCTCACTTGTCACATGTTTGCAGGTTATAAGGACATTTATTTAAAGCAGTGCTCCACCTTCACCACAGCATCTTTCCCTATGCTCTTGTCTTACTGTCTTTGATGTGTGTTCCTTGTTAATTGAAGTTTTCCTCTAATAAAAAAGGAAGAAATTCTGATGCTTACTTCTGAATCTCGTGCACCAAAAATACACACAAGTGACTGGGTATTAAGTGAATAAAACTTAATGTTCCTTCAGCACTTACCTTCTCAGGACCAAGATGACATCAGTCGTAGTGTTCAAGTCTAAGCCAGTGGTGGGATCATCCAAGAACAGAATGGGATGCTCAGCAACCAGCTCCATTGCTATACTGGTCCTTTTCATGAGCTCCTTAGATCTAGGCTAAAGCACCAATGACCATCATTATCAACAAGAACAACCACAGTCATTGTCATTTGGTGAAATAGACTGTTCCAGCAATAAAAGATTTTGTTATGTCTTTATCCCCAGGAGCACAGACAGTATGGGCACCTGGGAGAAGAAGGACTTTTCTCTTTTCCAAGTGAGTAGAAAGAGGCTCAGGTCAGACTTGACATGAAGCCCATGCTAATGACAGTTACTGTTTGTTCTTTACCAAGTCGCATGTTCTGGGTAATGAGTTATCACACTCCAAGACTGGCACAGTGAGATCTCTGTCGCAGGAACGAGGAAGACAGGACAGGAGAAGATGAAGTATCTCTAGTAATTTAGTAGTCATTTAACACCCTCCTAACACACACAGGACACACACAAGAAAGGCACTCTACACAACACACAGTCACATACACACACACAGGCATGTGAACACACAAGTGTACATATACACACACTATCATTTTGATAGTTAAGAATAGAGTTTATAGGTAAACAGATGTCCTTATTTTTATGGATGAAAAGTAATTAAGTACTCAGGAGGAAGATACTCCCTAATGTTCTTTTAAAATGCCACAGTGAGAAACAGCTTTAGTGAGCATGCTGTTGTAAACACTCATGGGCCCAGGAGGCTGGGATTAGCAGTGTACAATAGTGCGGGCTATACAACAGTCAAGCTTTTGGAGTGATGACCTATTGCCTCTACATTTCTTAAATCAAAATCTTATGAAGGCTGAAGAGAAGTCTTAGCAGGGAAAAATCACTTGCCACGCATACACACACACACACACACACACACACACACACACGTGCGCGTGCACACACATGATTGGAGGCAAATACACATACACATTTTTTTAAGTAATCATAAAAATTATATTAAAGTTCTTGCAATATATTACATTTCATAACTTCAAGAACTTAATAAACATCTTCATATGTTGTCCCTAAAAAAAACAAGTAAACAACTTAGGGCAATGAATAATTATTGTTAAAAACAGAACAATAGGAAGTTTATTGTACACATAAAACTATGTAAATAAACAGAGCCAAGGGAAACAAAATTCCATCACTCAGGAAAAAGAAAGCATGGTAAATGTGAGCTTTTCTATTAAACTTCCCAACAAGACCAACAACATCTCATAAACAACTGTGGAGAAGTATTGTGGGAATCAACAGCTAGTACCTTCCTAATCCTCACTGCCTCTAAGGAGGAACCACCACAGGAGTTAATCCATGAGAACCATATTCTGGGGAACCCATTTCCATCCATACCACCAAATGTCTGCTCAGCAGACATCTATGTATAATCTTCTCAATGAGTCCATGTCACTGTGAGAGACAGGATGGAGGACACAAGAAGAGGAAAATAACCCTGATGTTGAAAAACTCTAGGCATATAATAAATTAAATGCCTGATCAAGTTCAGTAAACAATGTAATCATAAACATTTGGGGACTGCAAATGGTTATCGTAGTGGGTAGCCATTCCAGCTTTGATCTGGAAGTTCCAACCCCCATTGAGACTTCGGCAACTGTCACGCCTACAAGGCAGGGCCAAGGGAGGCCGCTGGAGACCCAAGATCTGGATGGGCAAGCGCTCTCTCTGTTCCGGGACCCTGGATGGTGGAGGTTGGCCGAACAGAGCTCCAGAGAACACCACTGGACTGCGATACACCTTCCCCAGACCCCGAGACCTACCTATCCCTTCATTTGTAAGTTACCCACTAAATAAATCTTCCTTTTAACTACATGAAGTGGCCTTAATAATTTCACCAATAGGTTATAGACCTGACAGGCTGAAGATATCAAGATTATACTTAAGAATGGAATTGTTAAATCAGCAGATATCACTAATTTTTAAAGATTAAGAATAATTAAGTATTTAGGAATAAAGTATTACATAATAGTCTTTTAAAATATGTTAGTAGAAGCTAGTTAGCTATGACATGGTTAGCTGTGAAGTTCACCACTTATTTATTACCCCTCCTGATCCTGCACAAATCCTCACAGGAGTCACCAGGTCCCCTCTGTTGCTCTTGCTCAAGTTTGTATCATTAAAACCTAACACAGGAGCTGGGAACAAATATTGACAGAAGATAAGGAAGGAGGGGAGGGGGGAGGCTACTATCCTAGGTTTCCATCCATTTACTAAGATAAAACGATCTTGCAAAAAGTAAACAAGGAGTGAAAGATTTATTTCAGCATAAAATTTAAAAGTACAGTCAACCATTGCAGGGAAGTCCAGGCAGGAAGCTGATGCAGCTGGTTACATCCAGTCAAGAGCACAGAGAGGATGATGCGTGCAGGTCTGTCAGTGTTCAACCCACTTTCCCCATTCCCATGACACCCAGGACCCGAACACAAAGAATGGTGCTGCCTGAGTGGGCTGGGTCTTTCCACGTCGCTTAACTCAATCAAGACAGTCACCTCAGAAATGCCCACAAGCCAACTGACTACAATTCCTCATTGAGACTCTCCTCTAGATGATTTCAGGTGGCTCCAGACTGTGTCAAGGTGACAGTTAACACTGGCCACCACAGACAGGATGGGATAAAAACACAGAAAGGCTACAGAAAATAACAAGCACTGAACAAGTCAGAAGGAAATGCTAAAGAGACCAGGTACAACCCTGGAGGAAATAAATGCAGAGTGAAACACAGAGCCAGAGTCCTCAATCCCACGCCATATGTCAGTCAAGAAGACATTCTGAAACAACAAAGGGACAAGTCCTCGGGGAAGAGACAATAAACAGAAGAAAGCATTTGTCAGATTCTCCATGAGTCAAAAGTTTAAGGCTGAGGAAGAGGAGGCTCATGTGAGGAAACTTGGAAATGGCCATGTGAGGAACACTTTTCCCTTCTGGATCACACTCCATTCCCAGGTTTAACCATTGCTAAGAAGGCTTCCCAGCTCAATCTCCACTGTACATCATGTAACCAGTCACTTACTCATTAATACAGAGACCAGCCACCTGGACCACACACATTAGAGGAAACTGATGACTGAGGGTCATTTTATCAACATGGGGATTTTTTTTTTTTTTGGCTCTGAGAATTTCAAGATTTTTCTTCACATTACCTTGACATTTGCCACTTCATCCAGATGCAGAAGTTCAAGGATCTCATCAATTCGTCTTTTTCTTTCATGTTTTGTTATAGTCACTGGGAGTCTAAGAGCTGCCGAGAACTCTATATTGTCTCTCACAGTCACCGTGCGCATCACCTCGTCATTCTTAAGGTTAAATAGTATTTCAATTAAATATGGTTATCACTAAGACAACATTCCAACAAATGTAACCTAATCCTCATATAAACCACACACAATGTAATACTCTACTGAAAAATAAGCTTTCAGTGTTACTAATCTCAAGTCCAGAGCCTGAAGAAATCATTTCACACACACTACCCATCCCATTTGCCTTCCAAGAGACTGAGGTGACTGCTACCTGCAATTATTTGAAGAAGACAGCTTCTAAGCAGTGGAGAAAGATGAAGGAACGGCAAAGTCAGACAACAGTAGTCTTTGTAGAATTAAATCACAGCTGCAGTTACTAATGCTGTACCACAGCTGTCAGACTCCAAGACCTCCCCTTCTTCCTATTTAATAATGCCAGCCTCAGGCTAATGAGTCACTAGGAAAAGCTGGTGTAGAGAAAGTTGGGCCTGTATTCTGTCATATATTTTATTGGAAACACACAAATCTATAAGCTGAGCATCATCTACCCATACAGAAGCAGGGAAAATCGAAAATTATAAACCCACCAACACTTACTTGTGGTACATAACCAGAAGTACATTTGAAATTAGCAGGTCGAGGTTTCCCATTTATCAAAATATCTCCTGATAATCCATGTGGATCTTTCCTTGCAGCTAAGACATCTAGTAACCTATAAAGGGTTATATATGTTGTGTAGTTTACTTTCTCCCTTCAGTAAAAGCTATCACCTTTTAGCTACTCAAAAAACAAAAATTCTGCACATCATAAGTTTAACTGAAATCACACACAAACACACACACACACACACACAAACACACACACACACACATACACACACACTGCTTTCAGCTCATTATGTTCTCTAATACAGCTCAGAATTATGAATGCAAGATATGATCCACATGACCGTCCCTCCCTGCAATCTGACCTTGGGGACTCAAACTCATAATGTGCTGTTGTATTTTGAGAATTGGGCCTAGTGATGATTTTTTGTTCCCAGAAAACTTTGCTTCATCTTTCTAATTTTAATACTAGCTCCCCCACATGAAATAATAATATGACTCAACACCATATACAATCACTCTATCATTTCCTGTCAGTAAAGTGGACCTAGTAAGACTTTCTGTTCTTGGTAGAAAATTGAATGCACCATCCTGCACAGTATCCACAGCATGTGGGACCAGACTCACACATATATACTCACACAATACTTATAGACTCAAAATTACATACTCACAGATATACTCACACAATACTTACAGACTCACACATATATACTCACAAGTACACTCACACAATACTTACAGACTCACACATATATATTCACAGATATACTCACACAATACTTACACATATATACTCACAGGTACACTCACACAATACTTACAGACTCAAACATACATACTCACAGATATACTCACACAATACTTACAGACTCACACATATATACTCACACAGTACATAACTCCTGTGGAAGTGATTTTACAGCACAGAAACTGGATACAAAGGTCTCACATGTGGTTTCCGTTATACTCACCAAGATCTGCTCCCATCTTCAGGTCCCATGATGGCATTGAGGCCAGGTCTCATGATCCCACTGTAAGCACAAAGTCATACTGGTTGATTTTCTATTTTAAAGAAGTTATATTAGCTTAGTGTCTACACTGAATAGTCTATTGAAATTGGATGGAATTGTACACACATAATAAGTACAAACTCATAGGAAATTTTTAAATATTAATATTGGTCTATTATTTATGAAAGATGTTGAATGTTAGTGGGGACTCATGAGGAAAATGCCTCAGACATCACAAAATCCTTTTTGTTTATTATTTAAATGACTTCTCCTTTTAAAACATGGTGCATCTAAGTTCAGTGTTCCTTGAAGCAAGCAGTAGGTTCTCATGAAGGCTCTATTACACATATGGCCTTTATGTGTCAAGTACACAACAGCTTCTTGTTCATGTTTGATAATCAGTATCTTCATACATCCCTGCTTGCTGCCTCGTAAACCTCATCGCAACAAACCAGTGATTCATGGGATATCAGTAGCAGTGTCGTTACTCTTAAAATAGGATCAAACAAAAATCAATGCATCTTAAATAGAAATCCAAAGACTAGAAAAAAGCTCTCCAGAGGACAGGAGAGCATTGTCAAGTTTAACATTCAAAACAAAACAAATCACCACCTTAATCAAAATAGGAAAGCTAAATGCAAAACCCAAAAATGATGACTTCCTTTCCTGATAAAGTGATTAGAGTACTCTCAGTTTAGAACTGGGAGACATCCCTCAAGTAGAGGACATTCTTCATTGATGTATAGGTACAGCACAAACACATGTCAGAAAATGGATTGATTCACAGTAATGAACATTCAGATTGGAAAGGCATATTCTTATAGAAAACTTAGCTACATTCCTATTTCTTATTTCATATCCAGACAATATGTCAATCCTTTGCCCTGCCCATTCCCCTCTTAGTAAGAAAATGATGGAAGTTCTGGTGGAGGAGCAGAAATGACCAGTGCCATAGAACAGAGACCATGGTTGGGGTTGTGAGGAAGAGTCTATACAGACTGAGTGGTGAAATCTTGGTGTGTGTGCTCTGTCCTCAGAATTTGGTCAGAAGCAAGCCTTCTCTATGTTATGGAACAATGTGTGGAATGTTGGTTTTAGCTCTTCTTAGCTCTTAATGAATTTTTAGCAAATACACAAGGGCCCGGACTTTCTGCTGTGGGGACTTCCTCATAGCTTCCTTCTCATCACTTGTAACTGACCCAGACAGCCTGTTAGAAACCCTCAGTTCAGTTATGACAGTGCATGTGCGTACAGACATATACAATTCTTTTATATATTCAAATTTCTAGGTATTATATTTTCAATATTTGCTCATCATACTTTGATTTTAATAGTGTGTCTTTGATATTATGTTTTAATCCCTAATTGAATTTTATTGAATTAAAATCATTTCTCATGGTGTTTTTGGTATGTAATATGTCTAAGGGAGTGTCAAGCTTGTTTGTGTTTTCAAAAAACCAACTTTTGTGTCATTAATCCAATAAGTTGTTCTTTTAGTCTCCATCTCATTAATTTCACTGTGACCATGAGTCTATCTGCATATGACAAGGTGAGGCTGGGGGATGGTTCAATGGGTGAATCACTTGCTGTGTGAGGGGGAGGACCTAAGTTCAACATCCAGAATTCACATGACCTTGGGTGCAGTAGTGGTCACCTGTAACTCTGTGCTCTATGGAGAGATGGAGACAGAGACAGGAGAATCCCAGGACTCTTGCAGGCTGCTAGCCTGGCACACTGAGCAATAAACAATGAGAGATTCTGTCTGCAACATGGTAGAAGGTGAAGACCAGTGCTCAAGGTTGTCCTGTGATGGCCTTGTGCCATGGGTGTATCATAGCGTCCTCACATCTGCACATGTGAACACATACACACACACATATACACACATGTGAACAGATATAAGCACATACACTTACACACCCATATAAACAGATATACACACATACACTTAAACACACTAAACAGAGATATACACTGAACACACGCAAACACATACACATACACATACACACACAGATTATGATAATAGAAAACTTGTTGGAAAAGTTATAAAATATGCTGATATCTTTAGTTCATGCACATACTTCATATTAGATAGTCTTTCTATCACACATGTTTTTTTACGAAATGGAAAGCCACTCTGCACTGTCTCTCGATAGCTGATGTTATGAAAACTCAACACAGCCTCTCCAGTCAATGTGTCTGGTTCACTGGTGTCCATTCCAGGAAGGTCACTGGGATTTCTTTCTACCATCGGGATTGCAACAGGGTCATTATTGGAAGCCATCTCCAGAGGTTCTTCCTTCCTGTAGAAGGAACAGCAATAGTGAGTTGATGGTCCACACAAACAACATTATTACACAACACAGCACACTTCAGGATTGTTTTAAATTGTGCAGTCATAGGCAGATTCCTTCCTGATGAACATATCACTGTGACTACCTAGGACCCAATGAGAAGCAGACAGAACTGAGTACATAGACTCCCCTTAGACACCAAATTCCTAAGAAACAAATGAGCCCTAATGAGGAGAGTATAAATGTGATTCATAATTCATAAAGGAAGAAGGGGACAGATGAGTGGGCAGATTTGTCTTACTTGAAAAGCATATTATGGTACAATGTAAGTTCAGATGTAGACTACATGACCACATTACCACATGTGTGTGCATGTTTGTGTGTGTGCTTGTATGTGTGTGTGTGTGTGTGTGTGTGTGTGTGTGTGTGTGCATGTATGTCTGATTATGGGGTATAACATAATAATAAGTTGCCCTTGCACAGCGATCAGGAGAAATTTCTGGTATTTCCAGACTCAGACTGTTCCTCTGGTCATCAGGCATCTTCAGACGCCAAGAAGATGAACTGCTGACAATGACATCATCATTTCGGGAAGGTAAATGTCAAAATTCCAGCAAGACTTAGATTTTAAGATGACAGTGATTAGGGACACCAAATAAGTAGCTAAGCAGCTTAGGACTTTCAAAGAAAAACAATACAAATGAAATTTAAATGTCTCTTTTCACAAATTATTAATGTCTGCTTTAAAGTAAGACCTTTGGTGAACTGAGCTTGTAAAACAGTTTAAAATACCATCTTCAACACAGCTGGTTTTCCTTTCTAAGAGCTGACATCTTTGTGGTAAGATTCTGCCTGTGAGGGACCAGCCACTCAGGCAAGCCTCCTCCAGGAGCAACCTTAAAGCAGACAGGGTGGGAGGCAGCTGTGTGAAGAGCTCTGATGACACCAACCAGAGCAGCCAGGGCTGAGGGAGAGCAGCACTGAAGCCAACCCAGCCCCTCCTGCCTTCCCTCCTGCCATGAGCACATAAATCCTCAAAAGTACAGGGCAACTCCAGGAAAGGCAGGAAAACAAAACCTGCTAAACACATCTGCCAGATGCCCTGTGACTCCTGGGAAAACTATTAGCAATCTGTTACCAGGCAAACCTGGATCCTCAGAACAATGGCATGCTCAAAACCCTGTGCCTTGAGATCCAGAGGGCTGATGAGGCTTTGGGAATTCAGACAAACCAAACTATGGGGCCAAGCCTCTGCCACATCAGTGTGCTGTACTCACACATTGCTGGAAGAATGTTAAACTCTTCCTATTCAAAAATGTTATCCAAAATTTCAATTACAAATTTCTAGGCATGTCAATAAACAAGATTAAGTATTCCTGAATTGAGATCATAGAAAAAGGTTCTCAAGTAATCCAGACTGCAATTAGCAATCATAAATAATATGACAATTGATTGCTACATTCAAAGATAGAAAGAAAGGAATTACAGATTTCTTATCACAAGACACAAAATCTATTTTTAAAGCCATCATAATTAAGATTTGAATAAATACATTTAGCAACCACCTAAACACTGATAGATTAAGAAGGAGAACTGGAGAAATACACAACTGATATTGAAATGAAAACCATTCTGAATGAGAATTATCATAGGAAAAAAGAAGCTCCATGCTGGAAAGACAAAGAGCTACATGAGAGCATAAAAAATCTTCAGGACTTGACAACAGGCTCTGAAGCACCTGAACAAGATCGCCTGTGAGGGGGAACATGCAGAAGACAACTAGCACATAGAGAATCACTGGCCTGGGCCTGAGAGTACAGGTCAGTGCATGTTCAGCATGTGTGAGGCCAGGGCAGCAACTCCAAGGTCAAACAGGCTGCCCTGGTGACAACAGACTGTCAGGAGAAACCCATCACTCTCATGAGCCTTAAATCCAGCTCGGGTATTCCACCTGACACTGTCTCCTTCTGCATGGCAGAGCAGTACTGGGATAATTGAATCAATCACTGTCTTGGGGATGCCATGTGAAAAACATGCATGGATACTTATGTCATCCACATGTCAGATTATCGAAGAACAACCTATTCACAAGCTGCATCAACTTTCTTGCCTTTCATTTCCTGGGCACTTGTGGTTTTTGTTTTTTTGTTTGTTTTTGAGACTTGTGCTTTTGGCAAGTGTAAACTGCTTCCTTCCAATCCTAGTGACCAATATTTTCTCTCAGATCACAGACTGCATTGAACACAGTGATACACAGTATCAAGAAAGGTTACAGTGGTGCAAAGTTTAAAGCAGAACTGTGGAAAGAAAAGCATAGTTGATACAGGTGCAGCAGAGAGAGCTGTTCTGGAACAGGGTGGCCAATCAATACTCAGTTGGTTCAAGGCACAGTGTCAGTTCAAGGTACAGAGATGGTTCAAGGACAGATTGCTCCAAAGCACAGAGCTGACTCCAGGCATAAGGGGTCTGAACAAATGGGAGCTCAAGTGAGCCACTTCCATTAGGGCTGGTCATGGTGAGCAGAAGTCCTGGGGTCAGAGTTGAGAGTCTGTTGCCTTGTATCTAGTGATGCACACATCAGGTGACCTGATGATGGCTCAGTGGGTGTGATCCAAGTGAGGACATGACAGCGCTCGTTGCTCTGGGGTTCTTTACAAGGACACAAGCTTGGTTTCTTAGGCAAGGTCTTCAAACATCATGGGTCTAGATGTTCCCAGCTTGATACGCTTATAGGTAGGTATTTGTATTAATAAGTTATTTATCAATCTATGTTTTACTATCTGTGCTTATACACATAAGGTACAGAGTCATTTTGTATCAGCATTTGCTTTTAAAATGAAGCAAACCACTGCTGTATAAAATGGAGTCACTCAAGGCAAGGCACACTCTGAAAACTACTGTCCTATATAATACAAAGGAACACAGCTAGGCACAGCCCAAGCTCTACACACTGCGTCTCTCACCGTGCTAGACCCAGGAGCTTCTATTCACTGAGTTTGAACTGTGATGTGGATCCAAAACCATCAAGCACATGTCATGGTGCCCTGGGATGCGCTGGGTGGTGGGCAGCCATGAGGGACAGCAGTGCAGGTGGGAGTGACCTGCAGATACACTCTTAGCTCAGGCTGTGGAGGCACGAGGACAGGCAGCCCTGCCTCCTGTATGGGGAATGACATGGTTCCTGTGGATGATTGTTGAGCCTGAGAGATCTGAGCAGGTGCCTGGAAGATTCTTTGGTTTGTGAAACTGCCTCATGCTGCAATTTGTGTGCAGCAGACAGGGGCTGAGAACTCAGAACCCAAGTTTTCACAATTACTCAGTTTCCACAGCTTCTTGCTTATTGCATGGTGGTTTGCTGTAACATGAATCTTAAAAGGGGTGAATGCTGAAAGATCAGAGAAACAGAACCAGCCACAGCTAACCTCACCTCAACAACTACTCAGCTGATCTCAAAGTGGAAGCCTCTATATCCTCATCTGAATGGATCTCAGCTGATCTGCTGCTCAGAAGCCTAAAAGCTCTAGTTCCTGGTCCTCATGCCTTATATACATTTCTGCTTCTTGCATCACTTCCTGGGATTAAAGGCATGAGTCACCATGCCTGGGTGTTTCCAGTGTGGCTTTGAACTAACAGAGATCCGGACGGATCTCTGCCTCCAGAATGCTAGGATTAAAGGTGTGTGTGTCACCATTTTCTGGCCTCTATGTCTGTTCAGTGGCTGTTCTGTTCTCTGACCCCAGATAAGTTTATTAAGGTGCACAATATATTGGGGAACACAATATCACACAGTTTACTGCCAGATAGGATCTAAAAATGCTTAGGCACACAGCTCAGCTCCCAGGACTTCTCTCCATTGCAGAACTCCATGCTCTGTTTGGGATCCCCACTTCCCCCAAAGCATCCAGAAGACAAGGCTTGGTTTAGACAAACCCACAAACAGAAGTACCTACCTGGACTACAGGCCACATGACCTCTAGGGGTAGCAGTGGCAAAGAATATACAAAGAAGTTCTTTAGCGTGAATGATGCTTTGGTACTATATTGTTTTTAATCTCTTGCTCTTTTCTCTTATTCTACTTTTCTTTTTTCTAATCTTACTTTCTACACCTTTTTGTTGTTGTTTATTTGGGACAGGGTTTCTCTGGGAAGCCCTGGCTGTCGGGAACTCACTATATACTAGGCTGGCCTTGAACTCAGAGATCCACCTGCCTCTGCCTGCTGAGTGCGGGAATTAAAAGTGTGCACCACCACCTCCTGTCCATTATCTCATTATTCCCATTATCATTATTGTGGGAGGTTTGTGCTGGTATTGTTACTGTGGTTTATTTTCTGCACTATGACCAGTGCTGGGGATTAAGTCCTCTCTAGAAGGAAGCTTATTACATAAATCCTCACATTGATGTGTAAAATAGATTCACTCCCACAGGTGCACAAACTACAACAACAAAACACAAGAATGTGAGGAAATAAAACTTTCTCAAAAGATCATAACATGTCAGCAACTGAATGTTTACATATTTAAATCAGGTAAAGTGCAGAAGAAATCTTTCAAGAGTTAACATTAAAAGGATTGAAACTTCAAAAAGATAGACAGCTAAAGGAAATAAGCAAAACAATATAGGATATGAGTGATAATAGAGAACTTCTAAAAATGAAAATTTTGGAAAACTACAAATAAATTTTTTAAAATTCAGGAGAAAGCATCACCAACAGACTAAATGAACTGAAAGATAAAATACCAGGGCCTCAAAGATTAATGAGTTATTGCTTTCAGAGAGGAACAAAGAAAAACCATGATGACCTCCAGGACATGACAGACCAAACAGAAACATTATTTTGAACAGAATGCTAAAGTAGAGACTAAAGACATGGAAAACCTATTCATTTAAGCAATATCATAAAATGTTCTGTATCTATTGAAAGATTAGGATGTCCAGGTACAGAGGTAATTTAGACCACCACATAAATATAATCAGAAAATAATCTTAAGATTACTATATAAACCCTGTGTAACCGAGTATTGCTTTCATGGGGGGAGCATTGAGTTGAGGGAGGACACCGTGGTGAGAGAAGAAATCAATCACAGGACTATAAAAGCAGGAACAACTATTAAAACAGCAGAACACAAAGCAGTAACCAGAATCAGCATTTTCTTACAAGGACTCAACTTGTGGAAGAAGAACTTTATTTGCCATTGCATAAAACACCTGTATGAAGTAAAAACTGGTCTTGAATAACATTAGTAGAGAGTATGCTCTACAAGGTTGAGGTAACTGGATGTAAAAACTCTGGCAGCAATTTAATAGAACAGTCGCAGATGGTCAGCTGAGGCCAGCATCTAATGAGGACGAAAGCCTTGTCTGTGGGGGATTTTGGACGATGCCTGCAGAAACATTACACTGTGCATAAACCAAATTGAATCATTTTCACATGTGTCATAAGGATTCATACAGTCAAAGTTCTTTTCTCCATGCACTTCAATTCCACAGCAAGAGTGGCATAGAACACCTAAACACAGAGGAGAGCATTCATGCAAGATATCTAACTCCTTGATATAATAATGCATACACTTCAAAATGATTACACTATCAATACACCTAGGGCTTTCTGCAACTACAAGGTGGTGGGCATGGAGAACAGAGCCCCCAGTGTCAACATCTAGAAAGCAGCCACCACCTCCTGTGTGTCTTCTCTTTTTGTGTATTTTCTTCTTCATTTTTCTTAATCAACTCTGCTGCTGTTGCTGCTTCTTAGCAAAACCGGTAAAAAACAAAATTGTAATGATTGAACATAGCACTCTGGCAATCAAGATGTTTATTATACCCCAGGTGGGATTTTTGAGATGGTCCCTGGCTTAATCTCTTTTAAGACATAAGAATGTGGCCTCCTTATTGGCATGAACTGTGGAAGATAAATGACAAAACTGAATGTATTACATCAAAGAATTCAGTCTCCAGGGGTGGTTAGCAGAGAGAACCCATAAAATAAAACCTTGATGGAATCGGTCGGCTGTGCGGTGCACTTTAATTAGCTTTAATGGAGTACCTGCCATGCCTTCACTGACTTACTAAGTAGTGACCGGAGGAATCCACTAAGTCGAAGCAGATATTTAATCCTAGACATTCTGACCTCAGTACGTGCAGTCAACTTTTAACCTATTATCACCAATTTCTACTAAAAGAAAATTTGATTCAAAGGAGAGTCTGTGGCATTTCCATCTGTGACTTAGAAGTTGCATATTTTTTGTGATGCATGTGAGCTGTTCTGACTTCACCTGTCCTGTGTGGTCTTCATTCACCATGGCGTTCACATGATCCAATGAATGACTGCCCAAAGTTACTCAGCCAGGTAGTAAATGTATGAACACAAAACAACACAATAGTCTGAAATATTTAATGGGACTTGAAATACAGGCTTTCAAGAGTTGGCATGTTAGTGGCATTTGCAGCTATTGTGGGATTTAAACAGCTGGGAGAGGAGCAAAATGGACTAAATTTCCTCTTTATTGCCTTTGTACTGTTTTCTTGGTAGTTTCTGAACTGATGCAATGATGTTCTGTGCCTTCCGTATTTATAACAAAACACTTTTTTAGCGTTTCTAAACATAGAATCTACTTGGTTTGAAATCAAGTGGTTGGAACACTGTCTGGATTGTTACTTTAATCATGCTGTTGATTGAATGCTTCACGGGGGAAGCCTCCAATCAGCTCTATCAGTCTGACTCTGTAATGAGTGCAGCACCTAATGTTTCAACTGCTATTTGGAGGACCAGTGCTTATTTAAGCTGGATTTTGTAACCCAGTAGACTTTGTTGGTTTGAGGTCTGATTCCCTCATCTTACAGAATTATGAATTCTAATGTTGAAATTTGCATAGGTTCTTGTGGGAAAAGCCTAGAAGACCAACAGTAGATCGAACAGTGATCCTAGTGTGATTGCAGAAGAGGAAGTTTGGGTGCAATAATTTCTTTTCATTGGTGTTGGGCTTTGAATCAGTTGAAATGTATTTCTGTACCACAATGTAAGCTTCAACAAAAGTTTGCTTAATTGTCTAGTAACATTCAAAAAAAAAAAAAAAAGAAAATAATCTTGTCATATTACAATCTTGGTAAAATTCAGAGAGTGCAGAACAAGAAAAGAATGCTGGAAGCTACTAAGAGAAGAGCCAAGTTATTAACAAAGTGTCAGTTTGACAAACCAGTCAGAACAACAGCACAGTCCTTGACAGAAATGCTAAAGGCCAGAACATGGACCTATGTATTTTGAGCACTCAAAGAAATTTGCTGACAACCAATGTGGCTACAGCAAATTTGTCCTTTATAAAGACCTTCAAGATGAACATAACTAAAGCAATGCTGACCACTGAGGCTACCGTGAGGAAGACACTCACAGGAAAATAAAAGAAAAGAAAAACAAAGGGAGAAGACAGAAAGCTACAATCCCAAGAGCTCAGGAGAAAATAACTCCTGTAGTTCTCAGGAATCAACAGTATTGACTCAGTAAGTGTGCTGGTTAGCTTCTTGTCAACTTGATACACACTGGAGTCATCTGGGAAGAAGAACCCTCAGCTGAGGAATTGCCTCCATCAGACTGGCGAGTATGTGGGGCATTTTCTTGATTGATGATTGATATGGAATGGCCAAGCCCACTTTCAGGTCCTGGAATGTTTAAGAAGCAGGCTGAGCAAACGGTGAGGAGCAACTAGTAGCCATATTCTGTAGTGATATTGTGTTCTCCAAAATATTGTGCACCCTAATAAACTTATCTGGGGTCAGAGAACAGAACAGCCACTAGATACAGAGGCCAGAAAATGGTGGCACACACGCCTTTAATCCCAGCATTCCAGAGGCATAGATCCACCTGGATCTTGTGAGTTTAAAGCCATACTGGAAACAGCCAGGCATGGTGAGTCACACCTTTAATACCACAAAGTGGGAAGTGAGGGCAGAAAGCAGAAAGGTATATAAGGCATGAGGACCAGGAACTAGAGACTGGTTAAGCTTTTAGGCTTTCAGGAGCAGTCAATTCAGATGAGGACTCAGAAGCTTCCAGTATGAGGAAACAGGATCAGCTGAGGAATTGCCAAGGTGAGGTAGCTGTGGCCTGTTCTGCTTCTCTGATCTTCCAGCATTCACCCCAATACCTGGCTGCAGGTTTGATTTTACTTATAAGACCATTTAAGATTTGTGCTACAGTTTTCCTCCATGGTTTCTGATTCACTTCCTGCCTGAGTTCCTACCTGGCTTCTTTCAGTGGTGGATTGTGATGTGGAAGTTAAGCCAAATAAACATCTTCCTCCCCAAGTAGCTTTTGGTTATGATGTTTTATCATATCAGTAGAAAGCAAACTGTGAGTCAGCAAACTTCTAAGATGAGAGAAAAAGAAAAGAACACATAGGAGTTGAAGCCAAAATGGAAAATCGAAAGATGAACAGAAATGTGCTAAATTATAGGATTTCATTCAGTACAAACATCTCAACACTAACCTAAATATAAACGGTCTCAATTCTGGATGCACCTGGCAGGCTGCATAGAAAAGCAGAAAACAATAACCAATTGTTTATTGCAGCAGGAAACTCAACCAGCTGGAAACTCATATGGAGACTGAAAGTGCAAGGATGGAAAATCAGATATCCAGCCAAAGTTAGGAAAAATAAAGATAACTACATATTAATAATTGGAGCAATCCACCACAAATGACTATAAATATATATGTAATGAAAATCAGTATAGCAAACTCCATAAAACAAACCATACTAGACAAATGCAGCTGGATAAAATAATGGTGGGTGACTTCGTTTTTTTATTTGTACTTTAATATTCTTTAATAGTATACATTTAATGAGGGAAGTCATGTCTGTGGATGAATATTTGCTGTTCTGAGACCCAAGAAAGAATAAAGAAATAAATTAAAGACTTCCTAGAATTCAATGAAAATGAAGACACAACATACCCAGACTTATGGGACACTATGAAAGCAGTGCTAAGAGGAAAATTCATAGCACTAAATGCCCACATAAAGAAGTTGGGGAAATCTCACACTAGTGACTTAGGGCACACCTGAAAGCTCTAGAACAAAAAGAAGCAAACTCACACAGGAGGAGTAGATGACAGGAAATAATCAAACTGAGGGCTAAAATCAATAAAATACAAATACGGTACAATAAATCAATGTACAAACAAAAATAAAGTACAAAGAATCAATGAAACCAAGAATTGGTTCTTTGAGAAAATCAACAAGATAGACAAACCCTTATCCAAACTAACCAAAAGGCAGAGAGATAATATCCAAATTAACAAAATCACAAACAAAAAGGGAGATATAACAACAGACACCAAGGAAATCCAGAGAATCATTAGGTCATACTTCAAAAACCTGTACTCCACAAAATTGGAAAATCTAAAAGAAATGGATGGTTTTCTGGACAGGTACTACATACCCAAATTAAATCAACACCAGATGAACAATTTAAATAGACCTGTTACCCCTAAGGAAATAGAAGCAGTCATTAAAAGTCTCCCAACCAAAAAAAAAAAGCCCAGGACCAGATGGTTTCAGTGCAGAATTCTACCATTATTCCAAGGAAGATCTAATACCAATACTCCTCAAATTGTTCCACACAATAGAAACAGAAGGAACATTGCCAAATGCTTTTTATGAGGCTACAGTTACCCAGATACACAAACCACACAAAGATGCAACAAAGAAAGAGAATTGCAGACCAATCTCCTTCATGAACATTGATGCAAAAATACTCAATAAAATACTGGCAAACCTAATACAAGAACACATCAAAAATATCATCCACCATGATCAAGTAGGCTTCTTCCCAGCGACGCAGGAATGGTTCAACATATGAAAATCTGTCAATGTAATCCACCATATAAACAAACTGAAAGAAAGAAAAAAAACATGATCATCTCATTAGATGCTGAAAAAGCCTTTGACAAATCCAACACCCCTTCATGATAATGGTCTTGAAGAGATCAGAGATACAAGGAACATATCTAAACATAATAAAGGCAAGCCGAGAGCCAACATCAAATTAAATGGATAGAAACTCAAAATGATTCCACAAAAATCAGGAACAAGACAAGGCTGTCCACTCTTTCCATATCTATTCAATATAGTGCTCAAAGGTCTATCTAGAGCAATAAGACCACAATATAGGATCAAAAGGATACAAATTGGAAAGGAAGAAATCAAACTTTTGCTATTTGCAGATGATATGATAGTATACATAAGTGACCCCAAAAATTCTACCAGGGAACTCTGACAGCTGGTAAACACCTTCAGTAATGTGGCAACATACAAGATTAACTCAGAAAAATCAGTAGCTCTCTTATATACAAATGATAATCAGGGCAGAGAAAGAAATCAGAGAAATATCACCCTTTACAATAGCCACAAATAATATAAAATATCTTGGGGTAACTCTAACCAAACAAGTGAAAGACCTATATGACAAGAGCTTTAAGTCTTTGAAGAAAGAAACTGAAGAAGGTATCATAAAATAGAAAGATCTTCCATGCTCTTGGATAGGTAGGATTAACAAAGTAAAAAATGTCAATTTTACCAAAAACAATCTACATATTTAATGCAATCCCCATCAAAATCCTAACACAATTATTCACAGGCCTAAAAAGAACAATACACAACTTCATATGGAAAAACAAAATATCTAGGATAGCTAAAACAATCCTGTACAATAATGGAACTTCTGGAGGTATCACCATTCCTGACTTCAAGTTCTACTATAGAGCTATAGTAATAAAAACAGCATGGTATTGAAATAAAAACAGACAGGTGCATCATTGGAATCGAATCGAACACCCTGACATTAATCCACACACCTATGAACACCTGATTTTTGACAAAGAAGCCAAAATTTTCCAATGGAATAAAGAAAGCATCTTCAACAAATGATGCTTGTATACTGGATGTAGATATGTAGAAGAATTCAAATAGATCCATATCTATCATCATGCACAAAACTCAAGTCCAGATGGATCAAAGACCTCAACATAAATCCAGTTACACTGAGCCTGATAGAAGAGAAAGTGGGAAGTAGCCTTGAACACACTGACACAGGAGACCATGTCCTGAATAGAACACCAGTAGCACAGACACTGAGATCAACAACTAATAAATGGGACCTCCTGAAACTGAAAAGCTTCTATAAGACAAAGGACATGGTCAACAAAACAAAAAGACAGCCTACAGAATGGGAAAAGATCTTCACCAACCCCACATCTGACAGAGGGCTAGTCTCCAAAATATATAAAGAACTCAAGAAACTAGACATCAAAATACCAAATAATCCAGTTAAAAAATGGGGTACAGATCTAAACAGAGAATTCTCAACAGAAGAATCTCAAATGGCTAAAAGACATTTAAGGAACTGCTCAACATCCTTAGTCATCACAGAAATGCATATCAAAATGATTCTGAGATACCAGTTTACACCTGTCAGAATGGCTAAGATCAAAAACAATGATGACAGCTTATTTTGGAGAAGATGTGGAGTAAGGAGAACACTCCTCCACTACTGTTAGGAGTGCAAACTTGCACAGCCACTTTGGAAAACAGTATGGTGGTTTCTCTGAAAAATGAGAGCCAATCTACCTCAAGACCCAGTGATAACATTCTTCAGCATAAACCCAGAGGATGCTCAATCATACCGCAAGGACACTTGCTCAACTATGTTCATAGCAGCATTATTTGTAATAGCCAGAACCTGGAAACAACCTAGATGCCCCTCAACCAAAGAATGGATAAAGAAAATATGGTACATTTACACAATGGAGTATTACTCAGCGGTTTAAAAAAAAATGACATCATGAAATTTGCAAGCAAATGGATGGAACTAGGAAAAAAATCATTCTGAGTGAAGTAACCAAAACCCAGAAAGACAAACATGGTATGAATTCACTAATAAGTGGATATTACATGTAAAGCAAAGGATAACCAGGATACCAGGATAAAATTCACAGCCCCAGAGAAGCTAGGTAACAAGGAAGACTCTAAGAAGGACACATGGATTGCTGTGGGAAGGGGAAATAAATAAGATCTCCTGGATAAAATGCAGGTGGGGAAGAGTAGAGAGGAGGGGATGCAAAATGGGCTATAAGGGAATGGGATGGTCCAACTGAGGGAGAGACAGAGTGGGAGAGCAATGAAAGAGAAATCTTGATGGGGGGGCATTATGGGGTTAGGGAGAAACCTGGTACCAGAGAAACTCCCAGGAATCCACAAAGATGACTCCTAGCAATAGTGGAGAAGGTGCCTGAACTGGCCTTCTCCTGTAATCAGATTGGTGACTACCCTAATTGTCATCATAGAACCTTCATCTAGTAACTTATGGAAGCAGATATAGAGATCCACAAGCAAACCCTGGGCCAAGTTCCAAGGAATCCAGTGGAAGAGAGGGAGGAGGGATTATATGAGCAACGAGGGTCAGGATGATGAGGGGGAAACCCACAGAGACAGCTGACCCAAGGCACTGTGAGCTCATGGACTCTAGACTGACAGCTAGGGAGCCTGCATGGGACCAACCTAGGCCCTCTGCATGAGGTGACAGTTGTGTACCTTGGTCTATTTGTGGGGCCCCTAGCAGTGGTGCCAGGATCTGTCCCTGGGTCAAGAGCTGGCGTTTTAGAACCCATTCCCTATGATGGGATGCCTTGTTCAGCCTTGAGGCAGGGAGGAGGAGCTTGGTCCTGCCTCCACTTGATATGCCAGGCTTTGTTGACTCCCCATGGGAGGCCTTACCCTTTCTGAAGAGTGAAAGGAAGTGGAGGGCGGGGAATGAGAGGAGACCAGGGAGGGGCAACTGTGGTTGATATGTAAAATAAATTTTAAAAAGAAGACTTGATGCCTCTACTTTTTATGAAGAACTGTGCTCTTTTTGCTTTTCTTCTGTTTCTTTGAAATAGGTAATAGAAAGAATGGTCGTAAAAGTCACAGGCTTTGGTAATTGAACCACATGGCATTCTATGGCCAATAAAACTTGGCTCCTGCATGTAGGGACTTATGGTACTGGTACCTCAGTAGACTGGTACCTCAGCCCTCAGGTGGCCTCTAAAAGCACACAGGCTGGAGAGGACAGGAGCTCTCCTGCAGGCATTTCTAATCAGCCTTTGCCTTAGTGTGCTGCTTTGTTTAATCATTGTCAGAGGTCAGAGTTGAAAAGCTAAAACTCTAGATACCTGTGGAATGTGTGCCTGGGTGCAATTACTCATTCTTGGTGTGTCCTTTCCTCCCCTGGCAGGGCACTCCAGTGTGCCTGTGGACCTTCTGCTGTTGACAGCCTCCTACCCAAAGGAAAACACTGCAAGCATCTTCAAGTGCACTTCCCCTGTGTGCACATCAGCCTTAGGTTAGAAGTGAATAGTAAGCCAGCAGCCTGTACCAAAAGTGTTCTGTGGCTGTCCTGCCCAAGAAGTGGACTGGAGCAAAACTGCTTTTTTTAATATTAAGTCTGAAGTTGTTAAGTGTAGAGAAGCCCTTAGTGCTCTTAGGGTAGTTAGTTATAGATTTACACTGGAAATAAAACAAAAAGCAAGGTCAAGATCCTCGAGACGCAGACAGTTCAAAGAGAATTATTTTTCTGTACCTAGTTCATGAGACAATAATGTTGAGATAAATAAGACATAAAGGGAAAAATACACAGGTCCCTAACATAGCCATTGAACTATCTTCTATTTTAAAAATTAATTATCTTTCTTTTCAGTTCCAGAAGAAACATAAGGTCGTTTTGTTTGCATAGCGTTGGAGTTGGAATGTTTTGTTGCTGTGTGCCTGTGATGTCATCATTGGTGATTACCTGCAAAAAATGAAGCCAGCGCTCCCCTGGGCACTTGACTTCCACCTCAGAAACAGGGACAGTTTCTGGAGAGCCTTTGCTGAGGAGCCAGGGTCCCGCAGAGCTGTGATGGGGGAAGTGTTGTAATGACTGTCTTTCTAGGATTCCTAGCAATGTCTCAGTTTCCAAAGGCAGGGAACCGGACCCTGTGTGACTTCCAATGTTTTGGAGTAAAACTCCCTAGTTGTACCCAGGCTGACAGTGTAGTTTTGGATCCTCTGGAGGA
>CABHPP010143367.1:0-11127 GCA_902168425.1 Peromyscus attwateri
TGTGTGTGTGTGTGTGTGTGTGTGTGTGTGTGTGTGTGTGTGTGGGCGCGCGCATGTGTGTATGTGTACACACTCAACTGTGGAGGTCAGAGAACAAAATTTGCAGGAGTCAGTTCTCGCCATCTACCATATGGGTCCTGGGGATTGAACTCAGGTCCTCAGATTGGGTGGCAAGCACTTGTACTGGCTGTGCCTTGTTGTTGCCTCCTGCCTCCCGAAGAGAACATTTCTCTGTCCCAGCATTTTACCAGTGAAAGAGCCACTGGTATACAACTTCTTAGGTTCAGCTGCGTGCACACAGGGAGAGGTGTTTGTAAGCCTTAGTAACTTCCATCTGCCAGTGAGCTGCTGGTATAACTCCCAGTGATGTCTGTCTCCTGGTCCTCATCCTTTCCTGAAATCACCTCCCTAAAATGTGGCCTGGAGCATGTGACTTGCTGATGCTCCTTGCTTAACTCTCTCCCTCCCCTCTTTTCCTGCCCTCCCCCCCCCCAGTTCCTCTTTCTTTTTAGATTCACAGAAAAAGTGAGAGTTGGTTGCAAAGATTTTTCACTCATTCCTTCCCCAGTAAGTCCAGTCTCTGCATAGTCAGCATGCCCCAGCACAACTGCACAGTGGTACCAGCTGAAGACCCATGGGGACACATGTCATTGCCCAAAGTTCACAGTCTTGGTGCTGCTTATTTTCTGAGGGACAGGACATAACATCCATCATGGAATGCCCCCCTTGTCTTAGATTGACAGCCTTCTTCCTGCTCATCTCTCCTCCTCTTCTAGCTCCTACACAAGAATGAAAATAAGCACAGTACTGCACACACTTCAAATGATTTCCAAATATTCCAAATCTATTGCAGTGGATTTGGATCAAATATGCAATAGTATGTTACTAGTTACATACATCTGTAAAACAGACCACATGGAACTGCAATCTTAGGTGTACTCATGGTTACCTTTCTGGCAAAATGGACAACAGCAGAAGAGACATTCAAGAGCTAATGCTCTATTTCTTGGTTTGCCTTTTGTTTCTAGGCAGATAAATGTGTGTTATGCAAATTCATGAGGCTGTCCTCTTAGGAATGGCTGGTATTTCTATGTGTTCTTTGTCTTTTATTCAGTGTCTGTTTAACAATTCATTTAGGTATCCCTCACACTGTGGCTTTCAAGATGCACTTCTCACGGGAGATTCATGGACCAACACTGAAAATGCTGGCAGAAGTATTTGACAGAATTCAGAGATTTGATCTGCTTTCTTGTGTGGGAATCATTAGCTAAAAAATGAATGGTCTATTTAACTAATTAACTGGGTCTAAATTTTTTAGGATGCGTCTTTTTTTTTTTCTCCTGGAATTATGCAGGAATTATCACAGTGATGAAGATAGCTACTGAAAAATCTAGGGTGCTTGCCCATGAGAGCTAGGTCGGAATTCATTTTTGATTACTGTTACACGTGAGCATGGACTTGCTAGTCTTAGGTCACAGAAGCAAACATCATGTGATTTGGAGATGAGATGTCTATAGCAAGTTTCACTGGGCTAAAAGTTCACACGGTTTCCATCCAGCATTCTACTAGGAAGGTCTAGGGACAAACACCTTCTCTGAGCAGCTCCAGAGTCTAGACATTGCCCGCCCTTCCTAGGTTGTCTACAGGCTCCTCCCATCAACAAGGCAGAACTCCTCCTTCCTGCTCTTGAGGTCACATAGAACTCTCAACCTTTGGTCTCCCTTTTTCCTGTTGAGGACCACTGTAGACACACTGCACATATTTGTGTACTCCAGAAAAAATATCTCCTTAAAACACCATACCCTAGTAGTGTGTGCAAGTCCCGCTGGCTCTGTAAAGAACACATCCCTAGATTCCAAGAATTAGGACATTGGGGAAAGGCATTATTCTGTTTACTGTGTGATGTTAATAAGTAACTCCTGGACCAGAAAAGTGGCTTAGTGGGTAAAGACCTTTGCCGCCAAGCCTGATGACCTGAGTTCAATCCCTGGACCCACATTGTAGAAGGAGAGAACCATCTCCTGCAAGTGTGTTTTCAGAAAATGAAGTAATTACTAAAACAAAATATTTTCTGTTTGAATTTATGTCCATAATAAGATTGCTTTCAGAATACTGGACAAAGTAAAACTGCTGGACCTCTTTAGAAAGACATTGTGACAGGGGCTCATCTCATTTCATGTGGTGTTAGCAGTGGGGACAGAATTCTGGGAGCTGAGCTCTTTCTAGTCACATGGTGTATTTCTGTTGTTTCTGGGGTGTTTAAGTTGTCGGAAGCTGTAAACATTTGGAAGCTCTGTCTATGCAAACATACTACTGCTCAGTTTCAGTTCACAGTCTTGATAAAGACCAGCATGGCTTTTAAGAATGCCCTGTTGTTCCTGGAAATCAGGAAAGCCAAATATGAGTTGAGTGAGCCGCTTTGATGTTATCTTTACTGTTTCTAAACTCCCCCTTGTAAGAAGTGTGTCATCTCCCTGCCCCAGCCTCCCCACCTGCCTGGCTCTGTGGGGATAACATGCCTGCTGTCTTCTGGGGTGGCCACCTCCTCCTGGTTCCATAGCTTGGTGTGGGCTTTTCCTGCTTAGGGATTTCTTTCCTCCACTCATTCATTTGCTAACTTTCTTTTATCTTCTAAAATACAATTTAGAATTTATTCCATTAAAATTATATATATAAGATAGATAGATAGATAGATAGATAGATAGATAGATAGATAGATAGAGATATGGATCTAGATGTATCTTTTCTGGTTCCTTTTCATTCTCATCTAATTTGCACAGCTATCTGTGGTGGTATTGTGTTCCCCAAAATATTGTGTACCCTAATAAACTTATCTGGTGTCAGAGAACAGAAAAGCCACTAGATACTTAGGATAGGCAGTGGTAGCACACGCCTTTAATCCTAGCATTCCAGAGTCAGAAATCCATCTGTTCAAGGATACAGCCAAGCATGGTGATTTACGCCTTTAATCTCAGAAAGCGATCCTTTAATCCCAGAGAGTGGTGGTAGAAAGCAGAAAGGTATATAAGGCGTGAGGACCAGAAACTAGAAGCATTTGGCTTGTTAAGCTTTTAGCTGGTTAAGCTTCAGGCTTTCGAGCAGCAGTTCAGCTGAGAGCCATTGCGATGAGGACACAGAAGCTTCCAGTATGAGGAAACAAGATCAGCTGAGAAGTTGGCCAGGTGAGGTTAGCTGTGGCTTGTTCTGTCTCTCTGATCTTCCGGTGTTCACCCCAATACCTGGCTCAGGTTTGATTTTATTAATAAGAACTTTTATGATTCCTGCTACATCTATCCATCAATCCATTATTTTAAAATCAAAGCTTCTCTCAGTACATGTTTGTTTGTAGTTGGTTGGTTTTAAAGTCAGGGTCTCACTATATAGCCCTAGCTGACCTGGAACTGCTACATAGGTCAGGCTGGCCTTGAACTTGCAGTGATCTTCCGGTGTCAGCCTCCCAAGTGAACCACCACACCTGGCTATATTATATGCTTAATTTCTATATCCTCACCATTGGTCTATGAAGAACACTTTTAGGTTTTATTTGCCTTTGAACATCTGGCATTTAGGGAGGGAAGGAGGGAAGAGTAACAGTACATCAATTAGATTTAATATCTGTTTCAAGCCTTGGAAGGCCAGACTACATCATTAACCACTCTGAGTCAGTTTCCTGTTTTCATGAGGATCTCTATTCTTTTTTTTTTTCCTTCTTATTTGTTGTCATAAAGATAAAAGGAAACAATGTGGGTAAAAGTCCACACTAACAGTGAGGGTTCACAACAATCTATTGATAACCTGCTGCCTTCCAAGCAAGAGCTCAGTAGGGAGAATATAAAGAAGAATAAAATGCATCCCTGCTATTGACAAACTTTGATCTGTTGTGAATGTCATTCACACAAGGGAAGTCATTGTTTTCTCCTGTGAAGAAGGAGAGGAAAGTCAGAGAGGCCCTGGCAGGAACCATGAGAGTCAGTGGAGCATTTTCTTGGGTTGGATTTGTGAAATGGTGAGGTTATTAAAAACATAAGAAACACCAACAAAATGTTCTGGGAAGACAAGAGAGTGGACTAATTTGGATCAGGTGAGTCATGAAAAGAAAGGTTCACAGAGAAAATGACATTCAATGTAGGCCCAGAAGGACATAGATATCTTCTTCCCATCCTTCAGGATCCCAGCTAAAGAAAAGTAACTCTAGGCAGCTATCAGACTGGATGAGAAGCCAGTGTGTCTGTAACACAAAGTGTGATGTGAGGACACCTGCCAGCCCAACCTAACCCTGAGGAGGACTTCCCCCATCCCCCCTCACCAAGGTGGGAGTCTGGGTCAGTAGCAGCTGAAACCAAGAAGTAAGCCCAGAGTGACTGAATGACAGATGGAGCAAAGTTACATGGCAGTTGATGTCAAGAATGGCCAGAGGCAAAGGAGTGCCACAGTTGCATAAAGGAAATCTGAGACCCCCAAACTTTGTGGCTGGATGCCATGGTGTTGACACAGGGACAGTGGCAGTGTTTCTAAAGGGAAGAGTCCAGCTGCCCAGATGGGTTTGTGGTATTGGTATCAGTACCAACAGAAGAAAGATTTAAAACAAGGACTGACAGTCAAGGAAGGAGAGGACCAGACATTTCAACAGGTTAAGTCAGTTGATGTCATCCATAAAAGCCGGGCAGCATTTTATGGGTTAAAAGGCTTTAGTTTCTGGTTC
Source organism: Peromyscus attwateri (assembly GCA_902168425.1). Lineage (NCBI taxonomy): Eukaryota > Metazoa > Chordata > Mammalia > Rodentia > Cricetidae > Peromyscus > Peromyscus attwateri. Next base: position 4,703 of record CABHPP010143367.1, read on the forward strand.
TGGTATAAGAAATTGCTTTCTAATCTGAAGAACCCCCAAATAGTGTCCAACCCACTCATCTACCTTGATGGAAATTCCATACAAATATTCTATCATATAATTAGAGATAGTCTCCTAATAAAGGGCCTGAGATGTGGGATCGAGGAATCTGTCCATACTTGGGAAGGGAATGGGGAGCTAGAGAAGGATTTTGAGTAGGAAAGTCTTATGATGAGAGAATTTTAAAGAAATCACCTGGAAAGGTAATGGCATAGTTAGTGACGTTTTCTACCTGCAGAATGTAAGTTATAAGAAAATCCAATTTGTTCAAAGCTGCATTTGTAAAGGCCAATCAATCAATGTAATCTTATGACCAGGAGTCACATAATAAAACTGGACTCTCTGACTCAGGATAAGGCCCAGTGATGCTGTGTCTGTGGACCACCCCATCATCCCATTTGTCATCATCTTACAGGACACATGTGGATCCTGGGGGGCAGATCTGATGGCTTTTCTTTATAAAATTAAAAAATTAATTAAAATATAATTACATCATTTTCTCCCTTCCTTTTTCCTTCCAATTCTTCCCATGTGCCCCTTCAAATCATGGCCTGTTTTTCTTTAATTGTTATCGTTTTACACACATACACACACACACACACACACACACACACACACACACACACACGCTCACGTACCTAAATATATAAATATAACCTGATTAGTCTTTTACTGTAACTTGTGATTTCAGGGCTGACTCCTTGGTATTGGTGTTGGGTAACCAAGTAGTGCTCATACCCGGGGAGACTATTTCTATCACTCTCGGTTGCCTTAGTTGCCAGTGGTTCTCTGTCTAAGGGTGGGGGCCTCTGAGGCTTCCCAATTCCATGTTAGTGTGATCAGACAACATTTTTTATTAATGTTGTATTCTTCTTTTTGAATAATATTTTCATGCACTGTTGGATTTTGCTTTTCAATCTTTTTTTAAATTTATTTTTTGAGGTTATAGTATATAATTCCATCACTTCCTGCTTCCCTTCCAGCATTTTCATAAGCCCCGCATGTGTGTCTGCAGTGTCAGGCAGGTGAACGTCCAGCCATGCAGGCTCACGTGTACTGCTTACTAGGGACAGATCCATGCTAGCTTTTCAGTACTTGAATGTTCGAGTTTCTGAAAGTCCCCTAAGGCTCTGTCCATGGGAACAGAGATTATGCTCAGGTTCAGTCCCCAGGAACGAGCTCTTCAGTCTCCTGAGTTTTGGTGACCTTTGTTCTTTTCCTCCGGTTTGTTGTTTTTCTCTTAATCCTACTTGGCCCCATCTGAAGTGAGCATTGGAGATAAGCCCTTCTGAGGGGAGGGGCTAGGAGCACCTTTATCCTATTTCCTCTTTGTAAGAAAACATAAGTCCAGGGTTCAGCGTTCTCCTCAGAAAAGAGGTTTTCTTAGCTCAGACTCAAAGTTTCTGTGGGTACATATTCACTTAAATGGACTAGCTTCTTTATTAAAGTCCTATTAGCTCCAAATATTAAGAACCTTAATTATTTTTCAGGATATCCGATGTAGAGATGCATATATAATATTTAATACAATACATGTTTAAGGATTTATAAAATGAATTTGAACAGTTTACTTTTACTCCCCTACCTCAGGTTTCTCTTGTTTGACATGTAATGAATGCCTTAAAATTCTCAGAACATGAAGGGAGTGCTACAGTTTCAGTTCCATTTCACTGATTCATTTTGCCCCTCCCCCTGTTTGTCTCAATCTCTGTCTCTCCTTCTGTTTCCTGTTCAAGCTCAACAGATAGTTTTCTTTTCTAGCTATTCAAGACTCTAACATTGTAGCTCCTATTTCTTTTGATTCTTCTTTGCATATCGCTATTATATTTTCTGAAGCCCCAATCTTTCTCATATTCATATGCAGACACTAGCTATCAAAAGTGGCAATGACATTCTATTCTTTGATGTGTAATGCTACAAGGTCATGGACATCTGGACATAGTTTAGATAATGTCTGTAGACACTGTTGTGTTCTAAGATCCTCAGACGTTATATGCTTAAGCCCAGTCCCGAAGTGAGGTAAAGCCTTTGAGAGGTAATTGGGTTTAAATAAGGTTGGGAAGATGGCACTCAGGGCCCTTATAAAGAAGTGAAGAGCCCAGAGCATTCACTTTCAAACCATGTAAGGATGCACCACGAAGCTGACTGTATGCAAACTGGAAAGCATACCCTCAACAGTAGCCTTCTGTGCTGACATCTGCTCTAGACTTCCAGAATTGTGAGGAGTAATCATTTGCTCCTTAGTCTATCTATTTTTGGTAGTTGCTTATAGCAGCTTGAGTTTAAGACATGGGCTGTATCAGTATGTACAATGTAGCTCTTTCCTGTCATCCTGAAACATCAATTTCTGCCCTGCTGACCCCTGATTGATGCTACAAATTATAGGTTATGTACAGTGTGTGTGTGTGTGTGTGTTCCTACTTATTGGTATCAATCCTAATATCAGTGAGTAAAAATAGATTGTACTTTAGTAGTCTAGCCTTACAAACTTAGTAACCTCTAATATAAAAAGTTTATTTGAAATAAAGTAAACAAAAAGGAATCAGAGACAATTGGACATACAATGTCGGCAGCAGGAGTGAGAGTTGGAGGCAGCTCCATGCTGCAGCTATCTGAGGGGTTTTTTTTCCACAGACTCCCCGACTCAGGTGAGGCTGGAATTCTTGACTTTACTCTAAAAATAATTTCAGAACAAGTCAGTATGCAGTAGAGTTGGAGTTTATTAAACAAAGATTTAAACGTAGGTTTAAATATGGGCTTTAATACAAAGAGAGGTATTTAGGGCAAAGACTAGTACATACCTGAGTGTGGGTGCAGGTTTCTCAAAGACAGAATCATACATATTGCCTAAACAATCACCACGAATATGATTTTGCAGTTACATCCTGAAGGGTTTCTGAGTCTCTCCCTTTTCAGTAAATGAGATGGTAGGGTGGGTCTATGGGCCAAGAAGGGGTGAAGAAATGCTTACGATATGAGGTCACAAGGGAGTTGAGGCATGTTTTTATTGTAAACAAAGTTTATAGTCTGATGGGAGATTTACAGAAAATCACTGTTTTGCAGCTGCGTCATAATATGGCCATACTGGAAGGTTAAACCCTCTTGGGCCTTAAGCATGGACTGTTGTTGTTTTAACACTCTTACTTGAAATATCTGTATGAAAACAGAACATAGCCTGCATGTAATCAATCTTCATAACCAACTCTGCTAATGTGCTGGCATTCTTGATTCTCAGCTGCTGAGAGACTTCACCTTCTTGAGTGCTTCTTTCCTTTTCTGTCCCCTTAACTCTCCCTGTTGCTGTGGGCTGTTCTGTATGGCAAATGTGTTGCTAATAAAACACTGATTGGCCAGTGGCTAGGCAGGAAGTATAGGCGGGGTTAACAGAGAGAATTAAAAGAGCAGGAAGGCAGAAGGAGTCACTGCCTGCCAGCCAGCCACCACCAGGACAAGGAGCATGTAAAGGTGCCGGTAAGCCACGAACCATGTGGCAAGGTACAGATTTATAGAAATGGACTAATTTAAGATATAAGGACAGTTAGCAAGAAGCCTGCCACGGCCATACAGTTTGTAAGCAATATAAGTCTCTGTGTTTACTTGGTTGGGTCTGAGCGGCTGTGGGACTGGCAGGTGAGAGAGATTTGTCCTGACTGTGGGCCAGGCAGGAAAACTCAAGCCACACCCTGTCTTTCTGCTCTAGGCTCAGGGTTAGTCTTCCCTGCACGTAGTCCCTGCTCACTCTTTCTGATCACCTACCTGCACCAAGCCTCACACTGAAACTAGCCACTTTCTATCTGGAGAGGGAAACTAACCTCTGGGTGTGTTGGCTTTCAAGTCTAGATGTAAGTCTAGATATGGCTTTAGCTACAACAAAAGTAGGAAAGAAACAAGAAAACTACACCATTAACTTGGTGCGAAAAAGATTTTGTTCATAAGTATAATCAAAGAAGTGCCTTTCTGTGGTTTGCCTAACTTCATTGCAGGTTGAAATGAAGCTGAAATGTGTTTCATGAAAATGTGTGTGTCCTGCCAGGTGAAGCTTTTGTCCATCCTCTTCTAAGCCACAATATGGTTATGTAGTTCAGGCTTATGATACAGAATAAATGAATAAGCAAACAAATATAAAAATCAGAGTTTGTGCAATTCTTACAATTTACAAATTACTAACTCCAAAAGCACATTTTTAAATCTACAAACATTCCATGAATAATCATCAGATATGTTCCCATTTTATATAGTCAGGGAAATAAAAGATCAAGAAAGATTGAGCAGTTTGCCCAATGTTGTTGGTTGGTTTTTGATCTTTTGGGGGTCCTGCCACTTAGCTCCCAAATAAAGCACATACAGAGGCTTATTCTTAATTATAAATGTCTGGCCTTAGGTTGGCTTGTTAGTATCCAGCTTTACTTAAATTATCATGTGAAGCTTTTGTCTTTGGGCTTTTACCTTTCTTTATTTCTGTATACCTTTCATTATTTCTTGCTCTGTATCTGGCTGTGTAGCTGGGTGGCTGACCCCTGATGTCCTTCCTCCTCCTCTGGCTACTTCTCTTTCCTTCCAGATTTCTCCTTCTATATATTCTCTCTGCCTGCCAGCCCCACCTATCCTTTCTCCTGCCTTGCCATTGGCCATTCAGTTCTTTATTAGATCATCAGGTGTTTTAGACAGGCAATATAGTAACACAGCTTCACAGAGTTAAACAAATGAAACATAACAAAAGTAACACACCTTAAAATAATGTTCCCCAACAGCCCAAGTCCTTGAAACTAGCAACAAGGGGACTCTTCTAACACCAAGTTTAGTGTTTTTACTAAAGTTACTACTCCATTTGTATTGTCGGTTAGCTGTCAGTGTCATGCTATTAGTAGGGTTAGAGGGTCTTGAGCAAAGTATGTCATAAATTGTTTGTTATTAACTGTTCACAGAATGTTCTATGGAGAACTGTAAAATGTCTCTGATAGTTAATCCTGATCACCATCCCAGGAATGGTTTGTCAATAGAGGCTTATAAAATATTAGTCAGCCTTGAGATGTATTTAAATTATATTTTAAAGCACTCAGTTGTAGGGTCAGTGAGTTGGCTCAGCAGGCAAAGGTTCTTTCTGCCAAGCCTGAAGGCTTGAGTTCAATCCCCAAGACCCACATGGTGGAAGGACAGAATCAATTTTGGCAAGTGTCCTCTGACCGGTACATAAGTACCATATGCTGTACATATGCACACACACACACACACACACACACACACACACACACACACAGAGAGAGAGAGAGAGAGAGAGAGAGAGAGAGAGAGAGAGAGAGAGAATGAGAATACACACGAAAATGTAAAATATGTCTTTGGTTGCTTAGTCAATCTTCAGGCTTTTCACTGTATGTTAAAATAATCAAATGAATGATAAATAAGATGTGGTACATTTGCATGGTAGATTTTATTGAGCCATGAAGAATGATAAAATTGTGGCCATGATAGGGGAACTAATGGGACTGAGTCTCCAACCTATTTCACTCAGTACGGTATAACTCAGAAGACAAATATTGCAGGTTTTCTCTCATATGAAAATCTAGAATTTATATATGTGACATAAATGTAGAGGGACTAGGGGGGCACTACCATGCCTGAGTATCAGAGAATGAGAGAAAGTAACAGACTGGTGAATACAGGCAAAGTACCAAATCTGTTTTTTTTTTTACTCATTAAATTATAAGTTTATTAAAAAACAATTAAAACTAAGCCAAGAAAAAAACCTGTCCAACCCCAATGAATTTAAAGCAAAAATGAAGTTCAAATTTTAAAGATAGATCTTTAAAAATGTTTATTTCTGTGAAGTAATTACTCAATAGAGAGAAATAGGAGCTGCAAAAGCACACATTCAAAAACACCGCATTGGGGGATTTAATGTGAAGTCTTGACTTTTGTTGTTTTGTTGTATGGAAGTATTACAGCAGGCTGAGTAGTCGTGCTTCTGACAGTGCATTTTTATCAGAGATAATAGGTTTACCATTGAAGGGGAACATCTCTGCCAAAAAGAAAGAAAGAAATATAATTACAAACCTTAGCATAGTTTCAAAAGGCCTCAACACAACTCCGCTTCTGAACAAACTCCATGACCTTTGTAAAATAAGTCAAAATGTATTTTCCTCTAGGAGGTAATTTGTGTTCAAGGTATTACTACAGAATGGGGCTCAAAGATATAGGCAATATCATTGTCATGCACAAATCTAGCATCTTTAGAAATAAAATATACTAAAAGCCAGCATTCAGCAATGTGCTGTAGGGAATTTCTTTTGGATTCTTGGAATGGGGGAGGGAGGGAGGGAGAGATAGAGAGAGAGAGATAGAGAGAAAGAGAGAGAGAGAGAGAGAGAGAGAGAGAGAGAGACAGAGAG
>CABHPP010143367.1:11227-43937 GCA_902168425.1 Peromyscus attwateri
AGGGAGAGAGAGAGAGACAGAGAGAGAGAGACAGAGAGAGAGAGAGAGACAGAGAGAGAGAGACAGAGAGAGAAAGAGACAGAGAGAGAGAGAGAGAGAGAGAGAGACAGAGAAAGTGCTGGGGCTAGAGAGATGGTTCAGTAGTTAAGAGTTCATGCTACTCTTACAGAGGACCCAAGTTAGGTGTCCAAAACGGGTGCTCACAAACACCCCTAACTCTGTTTCCAAGAGATCTGGCAACACCTGCTTCTGGCCTCCAGGAGTCCTGCACTCATGTGAGTGACTCCACCTCCCAAGTGCTATAATTGCATGCATCTGTCCCCATTCCTGGCATCTAAAGTGAACTTTCTTTGCACAGCTGTAATCTAAACATGACCTCAATTCATGCGTTGGAAACTTACCCACAATGCAGCATCCTCTGGAATCAATGCTATAGAACAGTACCAGGAGCTGAGGGGTACAGAGGGTGACAGCTGAGAGAGATCACTTGGTTTGTTTGTATTCTAAAGGGAGACAGTTTGTGCCATTCATTCGGTTTCCATCTCAGGTCAGTTTCCTGTGGTCAATATTTTAAAAAGTTGGAAAGGGCTGGAGTTAAAGTTCAAAGGTAGAGCCTTTGCCCAGCATGTGTAGCTTTTCATTTTATTCCCCAACCCTACAACAAAGAAAGGAGGGGAAGGAAAGAGGCTGAGGAGGCAAGAGCAAAAGAAGTGATATAGATATGATAGGATGAAAGGATAGTTTATTGAATCTGCTATTAAAGAGCAACAACTTGTTCAAAATGTTTTACAATGATATGAATTTTCATTTATTGATACAAATTTAAAGTTAATTTTGTTATACTGTATGTATATTTCTACTATTGTTTAAGGTATGTTTGTGCAGCTCATTAAAAATTGTAATGTATAATTAAGAATACAGATTAATAGTTAATCATCTATGATAATCAAACTTATCACATTAGTTGTGTTTTAGGTATACAAAGATATATGTCAGATAGATAGGTAATCTTCAAACACTTCAAAGAACTACAGAATATGACATTTATAATGTTTTAAAAACTTAGACTTTCTGGACAATGAGACAAGTCTGCTCCTGGCAGCACCGATTAACTTCAGAGAGGAGGATGGGCATCAAAGACACTCTATATAGAGTTTATCTTCTTCTTCTTTACAAAAATAGCTATTTGGGCAAGACACTGCTCTTGCCTGGACTGATAATATGTTGTATAAACTGGACATGCAGGATCCATAGAAAAATGACCACTGAATTTGCCAAAATGGGGCAAAATGGTCCTTCAGGTTCCTGCTTCTCAGAGGAGACTGCCAAATACTCTACAGGACACAAGGAGAAGTGACTAAAAAACTCTAGACCTATTGGCTAAAGATGGATGCCCCAACATTACAGAGGAACTTTGGATGACTGTCCAGGCAGGTAGCTATCTCTGTCATTTCCAGAATTTTGGAAGTTGCTTACAATGCATTTCCTGTTTACTTAGATAATATTATATCCTTCTGGGGTTTTGATGTAGTTGAAGACTAAATATTTATAACTTTCCTTGATTATGATAACTTTATGATATGATATGAAACTTTAGACACACAAATATAGGATAGATGATAGAATATTTTCTTTAATTTTGCCAAACACAAATAGAGTAGATATTGTAACTGTAATTCTTGCTTGATAACTGTTCTATTATATGTTATTTTACTAGGTTAAATTAAAACCTTCCTTTTTGTTAAGACAGAAAGGGGGAAGTGCTGTGGGATGTCTTTCTGTATGCTGTGAATATGTGTTGCTCTGACTGGTTGACAAATAAAACCATTTGGCCTATGGCAAGTCAGGTGATAGCTAGATGGGAAATGAGAGAGAGAGAGAGAGGAAGAAGAAAGGCAGAGGAGGGAAACGCCAGCACCGCCAGGAGAAGCAAGATGTGAAAATACAGGTAAGTCGTGGCCACATGGCAACTTATAGATTAATAGAAATGGGTCGAGTTATAAGAGTTAACTAGCAAGAAGCCTGCCATAGGCCATGCAATTGGTAATTAACTAATATTAAGTCTCTGAATGATTATTTTATAAGTGGCTGTGGGACCACATGGCCGGGTGGTACTGGAGAAACCTTCTGGCTACAAAGAAGAGAAAGAAAAAGACTTCATTGTCACTGAACTGATGTCCTCTTTGCAAGTCATTTAACAACAATCCATTCTTTGTCTGACCCAGAAAAATTTTAGAATATTTATTCATTTGTGTGTGTGGAGGGGTGGGTGGGTGTGCAGGTGCACACATACCATGGTACTCATGTGGAAGTCAGAGGACAACTTTTGAAAGTTGGTTCTCTCCTACCATGTGGTTCCTGGGGATGGAACTCAGGTCCTCAGGCTTAGTGGCAACGCTTTTACCAATTTCAATAATTTTCTAGTTGGATAGATACATATTTAAATTAACGGTGATGGCCCAAATAAAAATAAGGCTTAAAAACTAAATAGAAAAGATACAGTGGGATCCAGGTGTGGTGATGTACTAACCCCAGCACTTGGGTTAGACTGAAGGAACACCATGAGTTCGAGGCCATACTGCTCAACATGGCAAGTTCCAGGCCAGCCTGGGTCACATAGCAAGATCATGTCTCAAAAGGACAAACCAAAAGTATAGAGAGTAGGAATGATTGAAATATCCAAATGTATATGAATATACAAATGTACTTTTAAAAGATAGTGATTTTTAAAGTGTATTTTTAAAATTCTATCTATCTGTAGGTTTTTTTTTTTTTTTTTACAAGAGACACAGTGAAATTACCAAGACCCAGAAAAACCAGAAGAATGACACTTTTTTGGTGAGGTGTTTCAGAGTCCAGAGGCAATTTCTCTCACATTTGTTGTCCTGCTTTGACCCTGTTACCGGGTGGCCTGGAAAGCTGCCAACTTCCAGTGGTGTCCAGATGAAGAGAAGATGCCTTACCAGCCAGCCTGCCATACAAAAGCTTTGTAACCAGGACTCAGGTCCTAGTGGGCATAGTAATGGTTGGAGTCTGTGTTAAATCAGAATGCTAGGTAGACCAGCAAGCTCTATGGGAGATAACTTCAGTTATCTGAAATATTGTGTGACCAACAACAACCCAAGTCTTTTGATATATCCACTCAGAGGGCTGGATCCCCCAAATGCTTTTACTTGTTGTGGACATTTTCGTGGTTTTACACACATCCACAGTGGATACACGCTAAGCCGATGGGGAAATAATGGACTTTCATGAAATCAATTTCAAAAACAATGAAAAAAATTAATTAGAATTCCCTAAAAGTCTTTTCACAGGTCATGCCTCTCTGCTGGAAATTATGTGAGAGATGAAATATAAAGCACGGAAAAATGTAAAAATAAAATAATTAGTGCTGACTAAATAGTGGGGAGATGGCCTGGAGACATGGCTCAATGGTTATTAGCACTTTCTACTTACATAGACAACTAGGGTTTGGTTCCTAGCACCAACATCAGATGGCTCATAACCACCTAACTCTAGTTTCAGGGATCCAGTGCTGTCTGCTGGCCTCAATAGGCATTGTACACATGTGGTACATACACATACATCCAGGCACACACCCATACACACAAATTAAAATAAATATATCTTCAAAATAAAATAAGAGCAGGGGAAAATGTAGCAGAATATAAGAAGAACTAAAACCTACAATAAACATTCAACATATGTATAAAGTGTATTACAGAGGTCGTCTGTAACAACTGGCCAGTTCTCACAGCCCTCAACTTAGGTTAAGTCTTGCATTGTGATGAATAGCTTGTGCTTTCAGGGAAAGACTCTCTTTGGACAATGCATTCACAATTATTTTCTATGTGGCTCAGCTCTTTGAAATTGTATTATTAAATATATACCCACATGAGCATTCCCTATTAAAGTTTCCATCTTCTGTGTGATGGTCTATGTAGTTCTGAACATAGGAAATGGATTCTATATATGCTCCTAAACAGATCACAACTTGGGCAGAAATGACATGGGTGATCAAACAGAAATGCTACAACTTGTCTTCCTTCATCATTCTTTTCCAACTAATCAGTAACTCCTTTAGGCAAATGCAGCTTTAGGTCATAAAAAGCTCCTGGAATTCACTGGTTGGAAAGAATGCTAAGTCACACAAAGGATGCATTAAATTTTTAAATTTTTATTTTATTATTTCATGTGTATAAGTGTTTTCCTGAACGTCTGTGTGCACACTACATGTGTGCAGTGCCCAAGAAGGCCAGAGAAAGGTGTTGGAATCCCATGGAACAGGAGTTACAGGGGGCTGTGAGCTGTCCTGTGAGTGCTGGAAATCAAACTTGGGTCCTTTGCAAGAGCAACTAATGCACATAACCACAGAGCCATCTCTCCAGCCTCAAATGATGCATTTTTAAGCTGATGTTTTTTCTCCTTGATGTATTATTGCATAGCCAATCCTTTCCCTCACATTTACTGTGTAGTTTCTTATTGGGGAATTTCAGATTGATTTTAATCTTTCAGAATTGTGGTTTGCGAAATTTTTAACTTTAGGGGTTTTTTTTTGTCTCTGGGGATTTCAACTTCAGAAATATATCATTTGAAATGATATCTTCTGGGGTTACAACTGGCATCATGTGACTCCACAGGACAGTCATGATTAGGCATTGTCCTTGTTTTGTCAGTAATCAGATAATCTTATCATTGTTTCCTTACGAATAAAAGTGATTTGCAAACTGTCCTGATGAAGATCCTCAAAGAAATACCATCATCATTTGTGCCATCCCTGAACATAAACTCTCTTTTCCACACACATTTGCAAAGAATATTTGGCAGTGAACACACCTGCACTGAGACACACCTGCACTATGACAGACACACCTGCACTGTGACAGACACACCTGCACTGTGATAGACCTGCACTGGTACACACCTGCACTGTGATAGACCTGCACTGGGACACACCTGCACTATGACAGACATGCCTGCACTGTGACAGACACACCTGCACTGTGATAGACCTGCACTGGGACACACCTGCACTATGACAGACATGCCTGTACTGTGACAGACACACCTGCACTGTGATAGACCTGCACTGGGACACACCTGCACTATGACAGACACACCTGTACTGTGACAGACACACCTGTACTGTGATAGACCTGCACTGGGACACACCTGCACTGTGATAGACCTGCACTGGGACACACCTGCACTGTAGCAGGGCACTGTGAAACTGAAACAGGAAATTGGAGTCTGATTTTGCTAGAAGGCCTTGATTCCTTACCTGGGTTCACAAGACAGCCGAATGCATGTGGAAGTCTGGTGTCTCTGCTCTCATTTTCTGTCTGTCTGCTTGACTTTAGGGTCTTCTGGTTGGCATGGTCCATTAATTGTTCAAGGCATGTGTATCTAGTTCATCTCTTTCTTATTCTAGGCTAGGCTCAAGCTACAGAGAGAAGTCATTGCCCCAATCTACATTTGCTTTGGATTTCAAGAATAGCAGACCCCTGGAAATATAATATCCTCATTCTCATGATGCTGTGGGATGTCTTTCTGTATGTTGTGAATATGTGTTGTTCTCATTGGCTAATAAATAAAGCTGTTTTGGCTTATGGCAAGGAAGCTTAGAAGCAGGTGGGAAATCCAAGCAGAGATATGGAGAGAAGAAAGGAGAGTAGAGTGATACCTAGTCACCCCCCAAGGAGCAGCAAGATGCCAGCAGCCCTGTAACACCACGGCCACATGGCAAAACATAGATGAATAGAAATGGGTTAATTTAAGATGAAAGAGCTAGCTAGCAAGAAGCCTGCCATAGGCCATACAGTTTGTCAATAATTTTAAGCCTCTGAGTAATTATTTTATAAGGGGCTGCAGGACCATGGGGCTAGGCAGGATCTCGGGGCCAGGCAGGACCAGAGAAACACACTACTACACCATGAGGGCAATTACCTATAAGAGTGAGACCACACCCTGGAGCAGAACTGATCTTCTCCTGAGAACCACCTTGCCCTCCTTGAATTAAGGATGCAGACCTCCTTTCAGGAGAAGAGCTGACAGCTTGGTCAAAGACGCTAACCACATCTAGGCCAGGGCTGCTTAATTAAGCATGCCTCTTAGCCACCTTGCCCCAACCCCTGTTGCTAGAAAGCACCTTCAGATTCTTTGTAGAACTTTCTGATTTTTCAGAATTTGCCAAAGCCAGCAATTTGCATGTCAGTTTTGAAGATAGTGTATCTTTCATTGTAGTCCAGCAAACAGGTTGCTGATGAAAATTTGAACACTAACTCAGTTCTCTTTCCTTATTGTTACCCTCCCCTGACCCCATCTCTCTGAATTTCCACCCCTTACCCCTTTTCTGTCCTGTGAGAACTATAGATAGAAAGAATACCTGTGAGAACTATAGATACAAAGAACACTTGCAAGATATGAAAAATCAGGATATTCTTCCATAGCTGTGGGAAAATTGACTTTGACTCTTAATCTATAGACCAAGATCCTTATGGAAAGTTCAAGGTATTTCCCGATGGAGCAGGAGAGATGGCTCAGTGGTTAAGGACACTTGCTGCTCTTGCAGAGGACCTGGATTTGATTCTCAGCACTCAAAGTTCGTGTCTTACAACCACCTGTAACTCTAGTTCCAGGAGATCCAACATCTTTTGCAGGACTCTGTGGGCACCTGCACATGTAGTACACATATATACACTCAGGTGCTCAAATTAAATAAATAAATAAACAAACAAACAAACAAATAAATAAATAAATAAATAAATAAATCTTTTAAAATGCTGGGTGTGGTGATGCACACCTTTAATTCCAGCAGTTCTGAATCTGAAGCAGAGCAGATGGATCTCTGTGAGTTCCAGGCCAGCTGGGACTACATAGTGACCCAGTCTCAAAAAAATTTTTTTTTTCTGTTTGGATCTTTATGTTTGTTTTTCTTTCCTTTTCCCTTTTGCATCTCAGAGAGCCCAGGGGTGCCTCACCCTCTCTTTAGCTTGTCTCACAGTTCACAACTTTGGGAGTTACCATCATACGGTACAGAGAAAGAAAGAAAGGCTACTCAAAGTCAAAAGCAGCAAGTGGCACTCACTCAGTAAGGGATGCAATTTCCTAAAGTGTTCTGAGAGCTGTGAGACCAATTTCCATGCTCTAGTTCTCTGTGCATGGGCTGACTCTGAGGCTGCCTCCACCTCCCAGGACTCCTGTGTAATTATTGGGATTATTCTACATGTTTGGATCATTTTATGTTTTACTTAATTACTTTATTTTCTATTTTCTCTAACTCAGAGAGCTCCTTGACTTTATCTGTCTAAAGTGCCTTATCATCCTGTTATCATATCTTTTCTGCCTTCGAGTATTCATGTTTTCTGGGACTGGTATGATGGCTTAACAAGTAAAGGTGATTGTCGCCAAGCCTGATGACCTAAATTCAATCTCAAGAACCCAATGGTGGAAGGAAAAACTGATATCTGCAAGTTATTCTCTGACCTTCACAAGCATGCACATGCACAAGCATGCACATGCACAAACATGCACATGTGCATACATACATGTGCAAATATAAATGTTTAAAAAAACTTTTTAATTAAGGAAGTAAAGAGCCATTTACTCTCCTCCCTCTTGTTGAGTCTTTCTGTTCCACTTATTATTTATAGCATTCTAATAATGAAGTATCAATACTTCATTATCAAAAGCAGCTGCTCATTAGAAAGCATGCCACTGGAGAGCTTTAAACTGCAGGGACAGCCAGTGTTCCCAGCGATCACAGACTCTACTACACCTGCCAGACTTCACTTTCCCAACCTTAGGATAACAACTTTAAAAACAGGTAACGTTTGGTGTCTTCTTAACATTAGCCATTTCTAACCCAGTAGCCCTTAATATGGTTATTTTGATACTTGTGTCTGCATTTTTCTACATTCATTTCTACAATAGCCATTCCTGACGATGAAGCCAGTGATAAGCTAACAGAGAGTGAATATAAACACACAGGAAGAAAAGGAAAAGGTACAGTTTCCACCCTAGACTTTCAACCTTAGCTCTCTAACGTAAGATAAACACACGAAATGGCCTTCACTGCAATGGCTGACGTCATGGCGACTTGAGCCTCACTTGCTGGGTTAAAATCCAGATTCATCCACTCTCTAGATAAATAACTTCAGGCATATTTTCCCTTCTGTGTAACTATTTCCTTATCTGTACAATGAGACTATTTCGTAAGGTTTCTATTGGAGAAAAATTAACTCATTCTAGTGTAGATCTAAGAAAATGATCTGCTCTATACAAATGTACAAAGCACCTTGGACTATTATTATCTCATTCCAAAACTTAATCTGAAAATAAAGTTATAAAATACATGGTAAACTAACACAATACCTAACAGTTACAAATCCCTCAATCCGTCAGTGTTTACCAAGGGCTTCCTTGGCTTTAGACACTAATCTAAACACAGGAACACAATAGTAGGATAAATAAACTCTCTGCTCTGGGGTCTACATTCTGCTGGAGAGAGACAGAAAGTGAACAGAAAAAGCACTAAAATATAAAGTTTTCAGTTGACAGTTGTTAAAAATGAAAGTCATTTTAGAAGAGTAAAATGCCATATGTCCTACTTTGGTTATGTTAGTCAAAGACCCCTTGTCAAACAACATTCATTTCTTCTCAAGTTAGCTAAGAAAGGAAGTGGAACATTCTAAATGGATAGTGTCAATGCCAGTCTCATCATATTTAATTGACACTTAGTAATTGTTAAACACAAATAACCTTTGACATGGCATAACTATTACTCTCATAAAAACCAGAGCAATGACAAATCTATGTTTGTTATTTCATTAATGCTTTTAGAGAACACATCACTCAGGCTAGAGAGACAGCTCAGCATATGTGATCTTGGGCTGTTCTTGCAGGGGCCAAAGGTTGGGTTCTCAGCACCCATGCTGGGCAGCTCACAGACACCTGTGCCTATAGTGGTATTCTATTTGTACTGAAATGTGATTTTATTTGTATGTTAATAAATAAAGTTGCCTAGGGGTCAGAGCTATTAGCAAGCCATAGCGAAAGCCAGGGCGGTGGTGGTGCACGTCTTTAATCCCAGCACTTGGTAAGCAGAACTAGGTAGATCTCTGTGTGTTCAAGGATACAGCCAGCATTGGAGACACACGCCCTTAATCTCAATACCAGCCATAGAAAACTTGGGAGGTCTGTACAGAGAGGCCGTGACGAGACAGCCACGTAGTTGGGTTCACAACCAATGAGAAGGAAGAACCAGAACTCTTTATAAGACAACCGCACAGGAAGAAACTCCCCTTTTCGGAGAAGTCTCTTGGCGGGAGAGTCTAGCTGGTGGAAAGCGGGTAAGGCTTCTAGCTCTGACCTCTTGGGCTTTCACCTTTACATTGGCTCTGTGTTTCTTATTTAATAAGGCGGTCGGTTACATCTACATGTGCCTACAGCTCCAGAGAATCCAATGTTCTCTTCTGGCCTCCAAGGCCATTGCACTCAAGCACACAAGCTCACACATAGACACACTTAACACATAATTAAAAATAAAAACAAAACCTTTCTGCTGGGGATGTCTTTCTGTATGCTGTGAATGTGTTGCTCGGATTGATTGATAAATAAAATGCTGATTGGCCAGTAGTCAGGCAGGAAGTATAGTATAGGCGGGATAAGCAGAGAGGAGAATTCTGGGAAGTGGAAGGCTGAGTCAGGAGACGCTGCCAGCCACCACCACGATGAAAAGCAAGATGTAAGGTACCAGTAAGCCACAAGCCATGTGGCAATTTATAGATTAATAGAAATGGGTACCTTTCAAAAGAAATCAATCACTTTAATGCTTTTAAAGTTATTTTCATCAAGAAACATTAATAGAGTTCATCCTATGGATAATTTTTTAGTCATGGTATACAACATGAAAATCGTTGTTTATACAAATTATGCCTTTAATTTGTTTTATATCTTCTATACACACAAATACACAAATGCTGCTGGGCACCACTTAGAACTTAGAGGGTGAAAGATATGTTCAGATACATACCAACATTCAAACCTAAGTCTTTGACTGTAAATATGGATTTTTTTCATACTTCAGAAAGTGCAAATAATATTTTAATTGCATATATTCTGCAGTTTCTTAATCCTTAAATATGTATTACTAGTCATGTCTAATTTTTATTTGCATTCCTTAGGACTATAGTATGCAAAATTATTTCATTGGCTGCATTAATGGCATTTCAAGGCCTTTACCTGTCAAGTTGGTTATTTTCATGCTCAGTGCCTTGGGAGCTCAGCAGTTCCTTTTCTATTCAAAAAGCTGCTCTTGGCAAATCATTTACTTAATACACAGATTTAAAACCCAGACATTTATGAATGTATTTAAAGGAAGCACTGGAATGTTGCTATCCCACAATATAGACCAGGAGACATGCAGCACTGCAGGTGTGGACAGGTGAAATGAATATTCAAGTCACGGAACATGCTGGTTCTTACAGTGGACCAACACCTGGAACACTTCAGATGTCCATGCTGTTCTGGAGAGATCTCTGGGGATTCAGTGGAAAGACAGTCATTCTTTGGAGGATGGGACAAAAATAAAAATCTTGTTCATGGGGTTGAGATCCAACTCAGTGGTAGAGCAATTGCTTAGCTGTGTGAGGCCCTAGGCTTGATTAACACACACACACACACACACACACACACACACACACACACACATTCATGTCCTTTGTATACAAGTTTGTTTTTTATGGTGTGTGTGTGTGTGTGTGTGTGTGTGTGTGTGTGTGTCTGGATGTGTGTGATGTGTAGGTATGGCTGTACCACAGCATACATGTAGAAGTAAGAGGACAACTTTTAAGAGTCTATTCTCTCCTAAATCTCCTAGGTCCTGGGGAAGAAGAAACTTGGGTTGATCAGGCATGGCTGCAGCAGGTATCTCTTACCCACTGAGCCATACAGTTAGCCTGTCCTCATTTCTTCCTTCCTTCCCTTCCTCTTTTTGTTCTTTCTTTCTCTTCTTTTCTTTTCTTTTTTTTTTTTGGAAATAGTCTCGCCGGGCGGTGGTGGCACATACCTTTAATCCCAGCCCTTGGGAGGCAGAGGCAGGCAGATCTTTGTGAGTTTGAGGCCAGCCTGGTCTACAGAGCAAGATCCAGGAAAGGCACAAAGCTACACAGAGAAACTCTGTTTCAAAAAAACAAACAAACAAAAAACAAAACAAAAAAAAGGAAATAGTCTCATGAAACTCAGATTAACCTCAAACTTACTATATATCTCTGGCTAGCCTTGAACTCCTGATCCTCCTGCCTCAGCTTCCCAAGTGCTGAGATCACAGGTCTGAGACACCAGGCCTAGCTAATATACTCTGTTTTAATTTCTTCATGGGAATAGCAAGATAAAATTAACAGTATAGGCTTTAGGATTAATATGCATATGCTCATAAAACACACATTGCTGTACCTAGAAGACAGAGTGTTTTCAAGAAGTGTGGGCAAACATCCTTACAGAATTATTTTTCTTCCAAAGCAGAAGATTTAATTACTTATATGTTCATGAGCAATTCAATACTACATTGGCTCCTATCGGGGGATTTATTAAGGCAACTTCACGTAGTTAAAAAGGAGGTTTATTTTGGGGGTAACTTACAGCCAGTAAAGGGGTTGGTTACAGGATCCAGGAGAGGTGGATTGCAATCTAACGCTGTTCTCTGGAGAACTCTGCTCGGTCTACCATCCAGAATCCAGGATCACAAGGAACCAAGAGACCCAGCACATCCAGATCTCAGGTCTTAAGGGCTCCCCTCTTGGCCCTGCCCCAGGGGCAGTTCATAGGTAGGCATGGCAGTTTCCAGAAGCCTCACTAGGGGCAGTACTTTCAGGTCAAAGCTGGAACAACTACCTACTACAGGTTCCATCTTAACCCAGTCAGAATGGCTGTATCCCCTCCTCCTACAGATTAGGTTCATCCAGGAAGAGGGATGAGGGAAGACTGGAAGAGATGGAGGGGTTGGATGTAGTGGGAATTCACTCTGCCCATTACCTTTGGCTATCTGGCCTGATAGAGGCAGTGCTTCTTATCTGCCTACCTGACAATTTAAAAGGGAGGAGAAAGAGGGTCATGCTCTCTTGAGTGGTGAAGACCAGATCAGGTGGTGTGAAACAGTATGTGATCAGTCCCCAGCTTTCCAATGACTCTGCAACTGGATTTACCTTATCCTGTATCAGTGAGTCTGTTTTCCCCATAGAATCCCTTAATAAATTGATATATATAGACCACTGAGGCTCTCATTACAAGTGGCACCTAACATGACATGACTTGAACCTAACGGCCTGTGGCTAGTCCACATGGCCTGCCTGAGTCTCCCCCGCTCCACCCTGGTGCTCCCTGGGCATGCACACAATTGTGCTGTGTGCCATTACCCCCTCCCCCCTCCAGGCCACGTGTAGCTGGTCTCTTAATAAATTGATTATATATATATATATATATATATATATATATATATATATATATATATATAGAGAGAGAGAGAGAGAGAGAGAGAGAGAGACCATTGAGGCTCTCGTTACAGGTTGGATGTAGTGAAGCGGTGTTTTTAGGATACAACAGGGCTGTTGCACATATGAACTCACAGTAATTGTGACATAATACACGAGACCTGTGCATGATCAAGCCAGATAAAAGTCCCAGCATGAATCAGAGAGGTGGACATCAAGTCCCACTCCTTGCTGAGGAGCTACTGGCAATTAATGGCTTCTGGGAGAGGGAGAGTCAGTTTTCTTCAAGGATATATATCCTCAGAGGCGATTTGTGCTCCAGTAGATGGCCCTGCATATGCATGACCATGCTGCCAGTGTTGAATGGATTTAGTGGGTTAGAAACAAAACAAACCATGAAGTTGGAAGGGAACAGTGGCTAGGGAAATGGGAGAGGAATTAGAGCAGAGGAAATGAGGGTGAGTGTCTCAGGGTTTCTATTGATGTGAAGAGACACCATGAACACAGCAACTCTTATAAAGGAAAACATTTCATTGGGTCTGGCTTACAGCTTCAGAGGTTTAGTCCATTATTATCAAGAGAAGAAGCATGGTGGTATGCACGCAGATATGGTGGTGGAGCGGGAGCTGAGAGAGAGTTCTACATCTGCTGGCAGCAGGAAGAGAATACCACACTGGGCCTTGCTTGAGCATCTGAGACCGCAAAGTCTGGCCCCAGTGATACACTTCCTCCAAAAAGGCCACACCTACTGAAATAGGGCCATACCTCCTAATAGTAGGCCGTACCCTCATGGGCCTATGGGGGACATTTTTATTCAAACCACCACCTTGGGCTTGATCAAAACTCATCATATACACATATAGAATTCTCAAAAAAATTTAAAAATTTTTTAACATATGAAATTTATAAGAACAGAAACAACTGGTATTGTCCAGGATGTTAGAAATGTAAACATGTACAGCCACCATGGAAATCAGTGTGGAGGTTCCTCAGAACTCTAGCAATAGAACTATCGCATGATCCAGTAATCCCACTCCTAGATAAATACCCCAAGGAATCTAAGTTAACAGACCACAGAAACATCTGCATACCCATGGTTATTACTACAATATCCATAATATCCAAGGTATAAAACCAGCCCGGTGCCTGTCAACAGATGAATGGAAAGGGCTGGAGAGAAGGCCAGGTAAGAATTCTTCCAGACAACCCGTGTTCAGTTCCTATCACTAACATCAGTTAGCTCACAACCCACCTGTAACTCCATGCCAGGGGATCAGATCCTTTCTTCTGGCCTCTGCTTGATAATATCCCACCTCCCAAATGCTCAGGTTCTAGTTCTCAGGTCTTTAAATACATCACCCAATGAGACACAGGGAATTGTGCAAATTTTCATTTAATTAAGCACATAGAAATGAGAGGGATGGGCTCAGTGTCATCACAGGGGTTTATAGAAGACAGAATGGAGAAGTGGTGAGGTTGGAGGTAGAGATAGAAGAGCCGCCACTGCTGGTGGGGATTGGGAGGGTGTGAGTCAAGAATATGGAGACTTCTAGAAGCTGAAAAGAGCAAAGAAACACCCTGATTTTTCACCTACTATAAAACACAATTTTAACTTTCACAACTGTAAGACAATGCATTATAGTGGTATTTTATTTGTGCTGAAATGTGATTTTATTTGTATGTTAATAAATAAAGTTGCCTAGGGGTCAGAGCTATTAGCAAGCCATAGGGAAAGCCAGGGCGGTGGTGGTGCACGCCTTTAATCCCAGCACTTGGTAAGCAGAACTAGGTAGATCTCTGTGTGTTCAAGGATACAGCCAGCATTGGAGACACATGCCTTTAATCTCAATACCAACCATAGAAGACCTGGAGTGACCACAGACATGTCGGCAGTGACGAGACGGTCATGTGGTTGGGTTTACAACCAATGAGAAGGCAGAACAGGAAGTCTATATAAGACAAACACACAGAAAGTAGCTCCCTTTTTCGGAGAGGTCTCTTGGTGGAAGAGGCTAGCTGGAAGCAGGCAGGTAAGGCTCTTAGCTCTGACCTCTTGGGCTTTTATCTTTACATTGGCTCTGTGTTTCTTATTTAATAAGATGGTTGGTTACATCTACAATGCATTTGTGTTATTCTGAAGCTCTAAGCCTCTTCTGGAATTCAAGGACATTTGTAACATTAAAGTAGAAAACCATAGTTCAATTGTGAGAGCCCACAGAGGCTTCCTAGTGAAAACTTACTCAGGGTCAGAGAATCTGAGCTTGCTTTACTCAGCAGGGCTGCATAATGGATGATTTGACCACGGGCATGGTTACCAGGTATTTGGAAGGGTCTACACTTGGCTGTACGGTGTGCTTTGATCTTGCAAGGGGGAGGTCTTTTGCCTCTCTCCTTGGCATATTATAAGAAGCCCTTATGAATAAATGAATGGCTATTGGGTATTTATTGACCAAGGCCCTCTCGAAGCTATCCTGTGTTTCTGTCTTTCTTCTTATCATCTAGGTCTCTCTTTCTATCTGATATTTTCTTATCCCTCTCTCCTCCACCTAAGAACCCTTTGAAAGGTGGGAGCAGGTCAGAGCTGGACTCCCACACACAGACTCCCACATTTAATATAGAAATAAATGACATGCACTTTCAAAAAAAAAAAAAAGACGTTATTTTGGCCTTAGTTACATAACAAACTTTAAATGTTTGCTGCTTTAGCATTTTGGTTAGGACCAGGTATGACACCTCTCTTGCTTGTCTCCATATTGACATTGTATGTGATAGAAACTAGGAATACTTAGGGTTGGGATGTAGCTCAGCTACATAGGGCTATTTTAGCATGCACAGAGATGTGGATTCAATCCCTGATACTACAAAAGAAAATTACAAATTTTATTTTCTTTCTTCTCTTCCTTGCTTGTTTTCTTCCTTTGGTCTTTCATTTATTTTCTTTCTTTTTTAAATTTTTTTTGAGAATTTCATGCACAAGTACTGTATTTTCATCATTTCCATCCTACCATCTCTCCCCTCTCAACTCTTCTTGTATCTCCCTAGTCCCTCTCAAAAGTGTGATCTTTTTTAAATTTTTATTGTTGGACACAGACAGGCACATACACACTCACACATGCACATGTGCATGCATGCACTACAAAACACACACACACTACTTGCTGAGCCTGTCTAGTTTTGCTCATACATATGCTTAGGGCTGGCCAGTAGGGATCAGATAACTTATTAGGGGGCTTTCCCTGGAGAAGACTGATACTTTTCTCCCTGCCGTTTCTCTTTTGAGAGACTTTGTTCATGCTGAGCATGTACTTTGTCATGAGATGTACCTTCTTTTGCTGCCTGGAGGGCCAGCCTCCAGCAGCACAGGGCTCAAAGGGAATCCACAGAGTCCTATGAAGTTTTTATCTGAGGGGGTATGGGGAAAGACACTCACACACTCTCTTGATGGTTTCCTTCTTTATTCTTCTGTGTTCTTGTATTCTTTATTCTTTATGTTCTATCTTCTCTTTTCTTATCTCTATCCAGAAATGTTCCTTCCATTTCTCTTAATGTTTTCCTTCTAACTCTACCTTTATTCTTTATCTTTATTCTTCCTCTCTTGATGTTTTCCTTCTAACTATCTTTATTCCTCCTTATTCTCTCATTCTTGATGTTTTCCTTCTATCTTTATTCCTCCTTATTCTCTCATTCTTGATGTTTTCCTTCTAACTATCTTTATTCCTCCTTATTTTCTCTATTTTTCCTCTACAGCTTATATACCCCGACAATATCTTTCAGGCACTGTAGAAATTACAATGTGGTTACATTCTATTTTTCAAGTGAATGATTAAAATGAATACAAGTAAAAAACAGCATGTTATCCATATCCCTTACATGATTAAACATTTTATGTATTATAGGTGAAAAACAAGTTGTCCTAAGAACTCATGTGCATTCATACCCAAGCAACTTGTTATAGATTAATAGAGTGTGAACAAGGAAAGTATTCCTCTCAGCCAGGTTTCTTACTGGCAGGCTACATTCTGCAGTTACAAAGAAGGACCAATCACTTTATTACTTATCTTGAAAGGTAATCTTAAAAGAATCTTAAAGGAATTACAAACCTAAACTTTTATACATGAAAAACAATCAGCTCTACTTTAAATCTTTAGGGTGCCTACTCACTCATCAATAGTTTTTTATATCAGGAGATTGAGGGCAGAAATGGGTATAAGGAATTAATCATCATTTTTTATTACCAACAAATCTCAAGGAAAGTACATCAGCTAGTAATAATTGGGCTGCTTTGTATTTTGATCCCAATCTCAAAGCTATTGTCAAAATATCTTAATCTAACCTGTGGTCATTCTAAGGTTTGTTTCATCTATGATGCACTCCGAAACCTGTGAACACATCTCCCAACATTAGTATTAAAAGAATTTAAGCTAGGTGGGGTACTGGACTCAATTGTTTTTCTTAATCATTAACCTAGGCCACAGTCTATATGGCTCCTCAGTAGAAACTCATGTGTTCTAGCAGTGTGACTTTTCCTTGTTTTATTTTTTATCCTCTGCAGTCTCTGCTTTATCAGAGGTAGGGGCAACCTTTTATCCTACCTTTTCCTATGTTAATTATCCCACTAAATTGACCTCTATCATAATCCCTTACTATATTTATTAAAGACACTCAATCATCAAAATCCTATTTAAACTAACACTATTATTATATAAAATCATTGTTTCAGTTCAACAGTGCAGCTTAGGAGGAAATCATCTTCATAAGAATCCGCAGGTAAAAATATCTACTTGAACAGGATGTTTTCAGGAGATAAACACATTACATTACAGGCAGTGTGGATCTCCCCACGCCCATTCACACCCTGCCAGATACCAGAGAAAGATGGCAGCGGCAAACATGTGAAGGCACAGCAGAGGAAAAGATACTCTGGGGTCTGTGGTCTCGGGGCCTTGCGTATCTGAGATTCACCCTTCAGGGATTTGACTTCTGGTGGGCTGACACCTGGAACTTCGGTTGCGATCTGCTGCTCCTCTGACATGGCCACAGGCAACTTTCACTGCCTCTTAAATTTTAAATTAAATCCTCTGGAGTACATAAATAGGCTACTGTATCAGAATTACTGTGTGTAATATTTCCTAACTACTACTTAAAAAGAAGAAACCTCCTTAGCTTAAACTTCTTTCTGATCTTAAGTTCCAGTTTTGAGTTTTCTTTTAATTTAGAGGTAAGTATACGCCAAGTATGATACTTTCAAAGGGGATAACAACCTAGGAATTATCGCCAGTGCCACAGAACAGATCAATCCAGAGTTTTTCATATGAAAATTTCTTGCATGCCTTTCAGCCTGTCTTGAAGTGTGTACAAATGGTTCATGCACATAGCCTGTCTTGATTACAGTTGCTAAAACATGAGGCACAGAAATGAATTTGTAGTGTCTGGACCCAGGGACATTTCCTTTGACAACTGTCGTGGATACACCGGAAAGTGGAGTGATTCCCTTGGTTTCTTTTCCACCCTGACTGTGCTATGTATTGGTCATGTCTCCATGAGTACTTCTACCTCATGCAGAGTGCTTTATATGGTGGAAGAAATTACTTTCAGACCCTTAAAGGGGGAGGAATGGAAGGGATTAAGAGGCTTGGAGGTACAACAGTTAGTTACTTTTCTCATCTCTGTGATAAAATACCTTGCTGAAGCAATGTAAATGTGGGAAGATTCATCTAGGTCCACAGTTTAAGAGGAGTCCAGTCCATCCTGGTGGGAAGGGAGGTGGCAAGAACAGTTTATATCTGGGGGTAGGAGTTGCTCCCATCAGGGTGTATGAGAAAGCAGAGAGAAAGCCAGAGCTGGGGTCACACTACAAATCTTAAGGCTGTCTTCCCAATGGCCCCTTTCTTTGAGCCAGGCTCCATCTCCTAAAGGTCCTCCAACCTCCTTGAACAAAGCCACCACCTAAGGGGCAAGTATTCAAAGACATGATCCTATGAGGGACATTTCACATTCAAAGCCTAACAGGGAGAGAGACAGAGAGACAGAGAGAAAGGCAGAAAGAGTCAGAACCAGAGAGAGGCAGAAACACAGAGAGATAGAGACCAGTTAATAAGATGTTTTATATTCACTTCAATTTGTCTAAAAGAGAAAAAGAAATTAGGTGAGCCTCTTTAGACAACCCAGTCCCTTAATATACCACACCATAAGGACATATTTAAAGATTTAAAAAACAAAAACAAAAACAAAAACCACTTCATCACCTTTTCCCAAAACATGTATTGTGCTATAGCTTTAGGAGTCAAATGAAGACAAAATAGTTGTTCCTAAATATCCATAGACGTGTATTTGTAAATTTATAGCCTTTCTTCTGGCTCTTCAGTGTGCCCTATGCACACCACATACTTCCCTGGCTGACCATGGCCATTTTCCAACAGCAGGAACTTGTCAGTGCTGGCTACAGTGTGGGGCACCTGCCAGCACAAATATGGGCAGTTCCTCTTTGTTCTCTGCTCTCAAAGGCCAGCCAGTGTGGGACAAGCACCACAATCCAGGTGATGATGCTTTCATTCCATCGCCTCTGTGACTGAGAGAATGGAATCTGCTTTTCCCCCAGGAGGGGACCACAGGGGTTCACAGGCACAGGGCTTCTCTAAAGGATGCTATCACAATGCAGGGCACTCTTTAGAATGACAGTTACCTTCACAGTAATACTTCTGACATTGCCTACCATGGACAGAGTAGAGAGGATATGGACTTGGCTGTTTTTGTTCTATTTGTGAATTCCATATACTGTCAATAAAATAAAATAGTGTGTGTGTGTGTGTGTGTGTCTGTGTGTGTCTGTGTGTGTCTGTATGTGTGTGTAGTTGGAAGTTTTGCTGTGTCCATCCTGGTCAAACACACAGAGGCTTATATTACTTACAAACTGTATGGCCTAATGGCTCAGGCTTCTCACTAGCTAGCTCCTATAACTTAACCCATTTCTACTAATCTGTAAGTTGTCACATGGCCATGGCATTACCAGTGCTTTCACATCTTGCTTCTTTTGGCGGCATTTACAGTGTCTCCCTTGCCTCTCCTTTCCTCTCTCTCCAGTTGGAATGTAACACCTAACCATTGGCCAAAAAGTTTTATTTATCAACCAATCAGCGCAACACATATTCATAACAAACAGAAAGACATCCCACAGCGAGTGTGTGTGTGTATGTGTGTGTTTGTATGTGTGTGTGTACTTGCATCAGTTTTAACTTTCAACTTATCAGTCATATATGACCTCGTGTTTCCAAATCCTTAAACTTTTGGTCATTAAACTAAATGTCATCTATATTAGTGCTGTGGAATAATCCTTCTTTACCCTGTGTGAGTATATGTCACTATGATTAGTTTAATAAACAAGCTGACTGGTCAATAGCTGGATAGGATAAAGTTAGGCAGAAAAGCCAAACAGAGAATGATGGGAT
The DNA here is from genome assembly GCA_902168425.1 of Peromyscus attwateri. Taxonomy (NCBI): domain Eukaryota; kingdom Metazoa; phylum Chordata; class Mammalia; order Rodentia; family Cricetidae; genus Peromyscus; species Peromyscus attwateri. The sequence continues at coordinate 31,161 of CABHPP010143367.1, forward strand.
GAGGAAGGGTGGAGTCAGAGGAGTCACTAGCCAGCCAGAGAATGATGTGGACACACAAAATAGGGATTGAAGTAAATGCCACGAGCCTTGGGCAGCACATAGATAAATAGAAATGGGTTAAGTTGTAAGAGCTAGCTAGTAATAAGCCTGAGCTACTGGCCAAGCATTAATAATTAATATATGCCTCAGTGTTGGTTATTTGATAGTAGCTGCAGGACAGGAAAACCCTACCTACATATTAGTTACTCATCACTGTGGCAAAATACTTGATGGAACTTAAAGGAAGGATTTATGGATTTATTTTGTTTCATGATTTCAGAGGGGTTGGTTCATAATCATTTGGCCACATGATCTCAGGCAGAACATCAAGGCAGGGGAAACATGTGTCAGAGAGATGTTCACTTCATGGATGATCCGAAATCGGAGGGAAGATACCTACAGAAAGATACCAGGGTTCAGAGAAAAATATAGCCTTCAAATACATAAACCCAATGGTCTCCTTCCTCCACCGTGGCCCCACCTGCTACTTTTTATCATTTTCTGATAATTATAAATCCATCAAGGAATGCATTTATTCATCAGGTCAGAGACCATGGTCTAACCTCTGGAACAACCTAACTCCCCTTCTGTAGTTTGGAAACAGGGTCTAATGTAGCCCAGGCAGATCTCTAGCTGGCTGAGGCCAGCATCAAACTGGAGTCCTGAGATTTCAGCTTCCCTGGTGGAGTGTCTAGGATTAGAGGCCTGTGTGCCTCCACCAACTCATTTGGATAGTGCTGGGAAATCAATCCCAGGCCTCTGCTTTTGTAGGCTGGCCCTCTGCTTTCTAAGCTATGTCCTTAGCACCCAACTGTCTGGGTGAATGCCCTGACAGACATACTTAGAGGTGCCATCTACTAATCCCTTAGGTATTGTATAATCCAGCCAAGAGGACTCATCAAATTATCTATCACTTACCTTCAGGTGAAAATCTCATGGCATGGATGACTGCTTGTTCATGTATAGTTAACAGATAATGTAAGATTGTGATTAATTAATTAATATTATGACAAGTGTTTGTCCAGTAGGCCAAAGGGATTGGTGTGAATATTTGTTTTCTATTGTAAATTAATATAATGCTGACTTAAATAACATTCATGCATTAACCTACAGTTCTACAGGTTCTGCCCCATGTGGTTGGTCTGGGTTCTCAGCTAAGGGTATGTCAAGATTAAAAGAGCTATTTATCCACTGGGCTCTCTGGGCAAAAGGACCTTCTGGACTTAACTGCGTTATTGGTAGAATCCAGTTCTGTAGCCTTGTTTTTCTCAGTAGTTATTGATTGGAGGTCATTGCCAGTGTCTAGAAGACATGCTAAGGTCCTCTCCCTCGAAAGATTGGTTTGTCTTCACTCCAGCAATGAGCTGGCAGACTCATTTTAAGCCTTCAGACCCCTTTACTGCTAGCTGGAAAATCAAAACTATTTCTGCTTTTGAAGGGCTGGCATGACTGGGTCCATCCATGTAATCTTTCCATTTTGACATCTACTGACTAATAAATTTAATTACACATGCATGATCCTTGTTGCTAGACAACACAACATAGTCATGGGAATGACTGGGGTGGATGATGAGCACTGTCCTCTTAGTACACTATTCCTGATTATCACCAACTTTTGTTGTCTTTGAACTATGTTACAACCTCTCTTAAGTCCTAGAAAATTAATAATAGTGTAGATAATTCTTATTCACAAAAATGGAAGTAAAATGTGATTAGTAGATTGCAATAAATCATTGTTCCACAGATAGGCCACTTTTGCATCTATTTGTAAGTTCATTTCAGTATTCTTCATTGCCAATGTATATATGTTTCTTTAAATTAATTAGAATGCCTTCCTGGTTCTCTCATTAAAATACTTTATGTATGAGTTATAATTTTATTTGTTCAGAAAAATGATATTTAAGAACAATTCCTATATATTTACAACTTTGGTGGTTCATTAGCCATCTTAGCTCTTATAAAGTTTGGTATTTTGAAAATTGAAACAAAACATTGAGCTGAATGGAAAAGATATTGTCCTTTTGGGTGAAGTTTCATGCTAATGCCTTGGAGAAGATATGGAAAGTCTTGGTTCTTTCAAAAAATAAACAAGGTCGACAAATCCTTCAGCAAACTGATCAAAGTGGAGGTAACAAAAGAACTAAGACCCCAAAAAGTAAAATCAGAGATGAAAACAGGACTTGACACATATGAATGGAATCCAGGGGACTGTTAGTGAACAGTTTAGGAGCATATTTTAAGAAATGGAAGGATCTAGAAGAAATGGATGAATCACTAGACACATATGACCTGTCAAAATTAAACCAAAAGAATATCAACTACTTAAGCAGATCTGTAACAAGCAACAAGACTGAAGCAGTAATAAAGACTACCAAAAAGAAGATCTCAAGTCTATATGCTTTCACAGTGAATTCTAGCAGACTTTTAAGGAAAAGCTAATACTGCTGTTCCTCAAACTGTTCCAAGAAATAGAACAGGAGGCACATTATAGCCCTCATTCTACGGAGCCATTATAACCTTGGTACCAAACCCAGATAAGACAGAATGAAAGAGGGAAAACTATAAACCCATTTCTCTTATGAAAAGAGATGCTAAAGTTCTTAATAAAATACTCACAAACTGAATTTACAAACATATTAAGAAGATTACACATAATGATCAATTTGTTTTCATTCCATAGATGCAAGCATCGTTTAATATATGTGAATCAGTGGCTGTAATGCAGCACATAAGTAACTTGACCACAGAACAGAAATCACACAGTTGTCTCAATAGATACATCAAAGTCCTTTGAAAAAGTCAGCATCCCACCAGAGAAAATCCTGGTAGAAACCAGGAGTAAGAGGAATACACCTTATATAATAAAAGCTGTAAGTGAAAAAAACCTATAACCAATATTATAATAAATGTGAAAAACCAGAAATATGTCCTCTAAAGGCTCATATTATATCACAGAGACATAGCAACAAAAGCATCACAGCATCAGCACCACACCAGACACCCATACCAATGAATAGAGGACCCAGAAACAAGCTCATGTAGCTACAGACATTTAAATTTTTAAAAACCTGTTGAAAATACTGCTAGCAAATCAGTTTACACATGTACAGTTCCTGTTTCTCACCCTGTACAAAAATCAATTCAAAATGAACAAAATTCAGGTTCTTACTACCAGATCTGAATCGCCACACTTACTGGAGGAAACCATGAAAGTGCTTTGAGATTTCGTGTTATTCACTCCTCAGTGGCTGTGATGAAAACATTCCAAATGAAAGAAAATTAGAGGAGGAAATGGGTGAGTTTGTCTTACAGCTCCATCACTGAGCGACAAATGATAGTTCTTTCAATTAAGTAACTTTTCAAAGTAAAAACGTGTGCCAGGTATGTATTTATGTATCCTTAAATAGTAGCCAGAGTTTTTAGGGAACTTCTTCGAGTTACCAATGTCAATAGGTCTCAGGCTGTCATTTTGCTTCCCATGTTTTTGGATGTCACAGGTGATGTCTCAACAGAAATTCTCTTTGAAGGCATGTCTATGCCCAAAGTAGTATTTTCATGTTCTAAAACTCCCTGAGTAAGTGAAATTACTAGAAATTCTCTCTGTATGTAACAGTGTAGCTTTAAGGACATTAAGATTATTAGGAATTCTCTTTATACATTAAGTGGCATACATGGAGGGATAACACTAAAAAAGTATTTAAATTTTGTTTTAGTTTGAATGTTGGCAGCAATATACTAGATGTTTTGGGGGGAGGGATGCTTTTTTTAATGTCTTAAATTAGAGTCAGTGAGACATGGCTTACTTAGTAATGAGTGTTTGGTTGAAGTCTTTGTGAACTTGAGAAGAAAAGCACAAAGCCATACTTGGTTTTCATTCTGACTGAGAAAAGGAATTCTCATGACTCATTGACAGTTTTGCATCCGTGGGAAAGGAAGAATAAGCCAGTGCTAGAGTCAGTACCAAGTGGGTAAAACAAATTGATGTCATAGGCTTGTGGGATTCCTTCAGCATGATAAATAATTTGTCACTTCGAGATTGAGTATCAAACTCACCCTAACCCCTCTCATCCAGCTGTGTGGTTAAAGGCATTTAGCCATGTGAGATTGGGCCATAGTATTAGAATCACAGACTTCTAAGTACTTTTAGCCTTCATAAGCAAACTACTTCTATTTAAATAAATTGTATAAATTTTATTTGTTTTATTTGTGTTACAGTCAAACAAGCCCTTAAGATATTTTCACTTTTGAAAGGGGCCTAGTATGATGCAGAAAACATTTACAAACAAATCTGAGGGACAAATAAAGTCAATGGGCATATTATTAAGAAAATCAATGGCTACTGGCTGGAAATATGTGTATTTTAGTATGATATAAAGTTGTAATGGGATATACCTAGTATATAAATATTATCTATCTTTCCAAGATTATTTTCCAGTATCTTTAAATAGGAGGATTCTCCCATGGATGCACTGAGCTGGTTTTTTAAAATCTCTTGCTTTGATAGATTCCTCATTTTTATTGTTGCATAAGGCAAAGTTTGAGTTTTATTTATTTTAAAAGAATTAGAGAAATTTGTGCCGAATGGCTGGATTTATAAAACAGGCTTCTAGCAAACATATCAGTTAATAAACTAAGAGAACGCTCCCTTTACAGATATGCCTAAAAAACTGATAGAAAGACTTGATGGATGTGTTTTAAATGTGAAGTTATTATTGATTTTTTTTTTTTTATTTAGAAGGCTTCATTGGCTTTTTGCACAAGGACAATGAGATTTAAGGTAAAGGCTGTTGTTCTGTTAGACCCAAAGCAGGGCAACAGTAGAAGCCTGTTTGAATATGCACACCCAAATGAAAGCCAAAAAGATGGAGGCCAGAGCTTTATAGGGCCAAGGTAAACAGTAAACGTGGAGGAATTTGGTGTGTGCATGTGGTGAGCATTAGGGTCAGCAGCTGTTAGGACAGGCTTTTTCTTTTTCTTCTTAAATAAGTTGATGTGAAGCATGGCCTTCTGCCCCTGAATTTCCCATGGTGCTTAGTATAGAACATGTTATTAAGCATGAAATGGTTGTACTGTAAAACTCAGGGCTGCTGAGGCCAGAGGGGTTTTAATGGGGACCACAGGAAGATAGTACAGTCCATGTTGCCTACTGAGGGATTCATTTTCAACTTGAACTTGGGCTGGAATTCATTCTCCTAGCCAAAAAGCAGTAGAATACAGACTTTCTCTGCAACTGCTACGGTTCTAGCAGAGTGGCAGACAGCGCTCAGAGAGGACGGGGTTGCTGGCTGCTCAAATAGAGACACAAGTCAGTCCCTGGTAATAAATACTGGCAGGAGCCATGTGAGCCTACAGCAAGAAATGAAACAGCCTTCGTGTTTAACTCTGTACAGTTGAGAAGACAACGCTAAAACCTGAAAAGCTGAGCATCTTCTACTCTTAGAAATAAATATGACACAAAGAAGTAGTGGTCACAGGATAGAGGAGCTAAGGCTGTGAAGAACAGGGCATGTGCCACAAATGGGCAACACACCCAGTTTCCTCTGTACTGCACCGAGACCGATGCTGATCTCTGTAACACAGAATTTGAGAAGAATTTCCACACTCAATCTTACTTGTTTGATGTATGTTCTTATCCTCAGTGAAAATGAATTGTAAAACCATTTCTTAAGTTGATGCTTTTCTCAAAGAGACTTGAAGCACAGAAACCTCCTAGGTAGCCTCAATGTTAGAAGTATGAACCTAGCAATCAGTGGACATGATGATGGATTGGACTTTTAGCACACCAGAACACCTTTGTGTTATAGTGTATTCCTCTATGAAAGTGTATTCTTACAGAATGTGAACCAATAACAAACATGGTTATTCAATCAATATCTGATGACTATTCTCACAACCTCATATAGTAATTTGTAGAAATCTTTTTCCTTTGAGGTTATCTCTAAAATGAAATATGATAAGGCTTCCCACTGATCTGTAAACATTTAAAAGAAAAAGTTAGCCAGTGAGATGGTTCATCTCTGCCTCTGAAGTTGATGATGTGAGTTCAGTACCCAGGGCCCTAGGTTGCAAGGAGAGACTGACCCCTGTGAGTTGTCCCTTAACCTCCACACGCACATGTCCAAACATCTAAACACACACACACACACACACACATACAGAGAGAGAGAGAGAGACAGAGACAGAGACAGAGACAGAGACGCAGAGAGAGACACAGAGAGGGGGCACGAGAGAGAAATGAATGAATGAAGGAATAAATATATAATAAAGTTAAAAAGATGGGATGAGAATGGATGATTGATGACCCTGGAATTGAAAGTAAAAATGAGCTAGCTATTAATAAGCCTCCGAGGGTACTATTTGCTGCAGTTTGATTACTAAGGCTCCAGCTTGACACCACAGACAAAATAATCTTGTCAGTCACTCAGAGTCTGTGAACGTCAGATAGGCTAACTTCTATTCTCTAAACACTTAAGAGGCTACAAAATGCCAGATTTGTTTATTTACTCTGTTGTGACTAAGAATGGTTAGTCACAAGTGACACAAAAATCAAATGTCAAGTTACTTAAGCACAAAGAAAACACATTGATTCTGATAAGCTTTGTGGAATCAAATGTTTGAAAGTGTAGCTTCATTTGTAGATACACTGATAATACTATTATGATTGATTTTTGGTCTTCTTGAGACAAGGTGTCATGTAGTCCAGGCTTGCCTCACACTCCTTAAGCAGATGAGAATGAATTCTGATCCTCCTGCCCTGCCCTCCCAAATGCTGGGACTAGAGGCATGCACCACCATACCTCATTTTGATCTCTGTTTTTAACTTACAAGATTAACTATTCACATCCAATATTGGAAGAGATAACTTCTCTTTCTCAAAATACTGAATTTTGTTATGAATTCCACAGGGTGAAATGAGGTCACCTCATTTAGCAGAGTAGAGAGATGGAATATACCAGTTCATATTACCCAGTCCTATTATTCAAGGTAAGGTCAGCCTGCTGACTGTGTGGGCTGACAGGAGGGATTAAATATTCCCCAAGGGAAAATTCCTGTGTTATTAAAAAGCAAAAAAGATGGAAGAGCAGGTCTATCCTATTATGAGAAACATCAGGATAAAATATGCTCCCCAGCGTGGTCAGCATAGTCTTCTAGGCAAGTTAAACAGTGAATGTGAACAATTGGCATGGGGCCTTCTTTACCCTTCTCTAACTTACCTTTCCATATCTTGAACTTGTGATTAACACAGCCTTCTGAACATCATATAAATAAACCTGCAACAAGATGCCAGTGGATGTATAAAGAATTAGCGTGTGTGAATGGGGCCTTGCAGTTCTCTTTCTTCTGATGCTCCTTGGGACGGTCACACCCATCAGATATAGTAGATCTTAATGTGTGGTCCTGCAACCACCAGAAGGTGCTAGCATGTTTTTTAGATACACAAATGCCCAGGACAACCTTTGACCTTAAGAATCAAAACTCTGAGACTGAGGGCCAGCTACATTTTCTAGTTGATTTTGAAATGAACAGGTTTGGAAAACACTCATCTCAGGGATAGTCCCAAGCTCCTCAGACTTCAAGCCTGCTCAAGTGGTACTGTTTTCTTCTGCTTTCTTCTCCCCCACCCTTTCCTCTCTTCTTCTCTTTTCTCTCCCCTCTCCACTCCTTTCTCCCCTCCCTTCCCCTCTTTTTCTTTCCCCTCCCCTCCTTTCCTTTTAGTTTTTGAGATAAGGTCTCCTGTAGCCCAAGGTGACCTTAAACTCTCTCTGCAGCCAAAGACAGTATTGGACTCCTGATCCTCCTATCTTTACCTCCCTAGGTATGGGATGTCAGAGATGGGCCATCATCCCTGCTTGAGGCAGTACCCATAGAGCCTTCTGTCTGTATGCTGGGCCGGCACCCTACCACTCTCAGGGACACCAGGCTTAACGGCCCTGCTTCTGAGTGGCTAAAGACACATCAGCACCTTGTCACTTTATCTGACAGTCTCTGTGACTGTTCCTAAGATCCCTGGGAAACAAGCTCCACTACAGAGGCCTCAGTCTATGACCTCAGCTATGTCGCTGACATGGATTAGTGTGAGAAACATCTCTATATCCCTGAACATTTGCTTTAAAAATATGTTCTAACTCTTTGCCTCCGTGTATGCCACTTGGACCAGTGTTATGTGATCTTGAAATAAAAAAAAAATTCATCTTATTTTAAGGCTGTCCTCTGCCAAAAATATTTATGGCTTTTCCAGTTTTGCCAGGGAAATCTTCAGGGGTTTGATTCATAGCAAGCCAATGTGTGCAGGTTAAGAAGGCTGTGGAAAAATCTGAACCATGCTGTTTCCCAGTCAGAATTCAGGCCCCAACCTAAGAGGGAGAAGGAAATGAATACTCAAATGAGGAATAGTTAATTTTTTCTGGAATATTTTAAAGGTTTATCAATCCCATAAATAGATTATACTAAGGCTTTAGGGGGAAAATGGTGAGTTGGGTAATGCTTAACTCCCAGCCTGTTTGAAAACCTTCACCTCTTCAGGATGTCACTTCCTTGATAATCTCCAGCTGTTTACTCTAGTTGAGATACATCCCGAATCTTCTTAAGAGCTATTGTTATATATTAATACTATGTGGCCATTTTAATAGGCTTCTACTAAAATTATTTCTTTTGCTACCTTTACATTTAAAGAATGACATACATAACAACATATTTTAGACTGAGTTTTATTTATTTTTAAGATTTATTTTATTGTTATTGAGTATATGTGTTTTGCCTGCAGCCATGTATATGTACTCTATGCATGAGTTTCCCATGGAGGCCAGAAGTAGGCATTGAATCCCCTAGAACTGGACTTACAGATGGTTGTGAGCTGTCATGTAGGTACTGGGAATGGAACCCAGGTCCTCTGCAGGAGCAGCCAATGCTCTTAACTGCTGAGCCATCTCTCCAGCCCCAAGTTTTATTCTCTTTTCTTTGAAGTGGTAACAATTTATGTAATTGGATGTACGCCTGAGATTTTGCTGAGTTTATTGTAATATTTTGCACAATATCTTTCTTTAAAAAATGATGCTAACTTAGGACAACACATAAAACAGAGAGATGTATTGAAGTGGAGAAGTTATACCTTTTAAAGTTCATATTTATAATTTCATTTTTCTAGGATCTGTGAGTCTGAGATTATGGAACAACAGGCTGTTATAATAAAATACTGTAATTAATAATGTATTTCCAGGATGGGGGGGGGTGAAGCACTTGCTTTACAAGGGTGAGAACCGAGTTCACAACCCACCTAAAGTGGGCTACCATGATAGTGGTAGGTCTCCTCTATAATTCCAAGGCTCCTGTGGCAAGAAGGGATAGCCTGACTCTCACCTCAGTGACGAGATCCTGTTTTACACATGGTAGAAGGTAAGGACGAATATTCAAGGCTATCCTCTGACATCCACGTGAATGTTTGATACAGGGGCATGCACACTGCACACATTAATAAAAATCATCTTAGAAACCCCATCTTCTCCAGCATCAAAGCTGCCGTGGTACCCATGGCATCTCTTTCTGTCTCCCTTAGTTGTCCATTGCATGAGCACTTTGGGACAGTTCACATCTCCATGTGGACCCATCCTCTGGCATCCTTCACATTTCCATGGTTCATTTCACTTTCAGTGTCATGAGATTATGAGATGGCCTGTCTTCTTAGATTAAACAACACAGATTGTCTCCTTCTTTACTCATAGTGGTAGGAGTTTTTGTTCCTTTTGATTTATTGATTTGGTCTTCTTTTTCCAAAAAGTCTACCACAATCTTTCTCCCTCCCTCCCTCCCTGCCTCCCTGCCTCCCTCCCTTTCTCTCCTTTCTTTTCTTTTGAGACACTTACCCCGGGCAGGCCTCTAACTTAGTATGTAGCCAAGGATTGAAGCCCTGCCCTTCCCTCCCTAGTGGGCTTTGGAGGCCTTTACTACCATATTCAGTTCATGCAATATTAGAGTTTAAAGCCAGAACTTCATTCATGCTTTATTCACTGGAAAACATTTCCAGCCCCTTTTATGTATCATCTTACTTTAAAAACACCAATTTTTTAGTTAGCATACAAAACAGTGGATTTCACTATGACATTTTCATGCACATATGTCATTGTGCTTTGCTTATTCCCACCCCACCTCCTACTCTCCTGTGTCCTTTGCCACTTGCTCTGTCCTTCCCTGTAGCCACCATTCTGCTTCCCTATCATATATAGAAACATATACAATACATACACACATGTCAATAGACTGTTCCTATGGTAGAGAAGGTATTATGCATTTCCCAAGGCTTTGCTTCTTTCCTCCCTCTGTATTGCATGGCATGAGTGTGTCAGTCAAAGGACCACTTTGTGGAACTGGTTATCTCTTCCTAGCTTCCTGTACGTTTGGGGATCAAGCACCTTTAATTACGGAGCCATCCAGCCCATTCTCACAAGCAGGCTCTTCAAGCATGAATCCCTTTTCTGTTTTGTATTGTGTTTGAGAGGTAAAGAGGTCAGCAAATTTTAATTTTTTTTTAGGTGTTATGGTATTCAACTTTTCATTACTATAACAAAATACCTGAGATAACCAACTAAATAATAGGTTTACTTTGGTCAGTAGCTTGGGAGGTTTCAGCTCATGATGATTTGGCTCCAGTGTGGGTCTACTGTCATGTGGTGGGCATGTGTGACAGTTCCAAATTCCTCTGCTCGTCACTGGCAAAACAAAGAGGGAGACAGACATTCGGGTCCTACTACACTCCTCAAGTCACAGCCCAGTGACAAAAGGTCTTCCTGTCAGGCCCCACTTCTTAAAAGTCCCATTACCTCTGAATAGTATCAAACTGGGTGCCAAGCTTTAATATACTGGCTGTTGGGGACATTCCAGATGAAACCATAGCAGGCAGGCCCCTGGTACATTCTGACATGGCCATTTTGTGAGGATGGTCATGTGGTTTTTTTTTTTTTTTGAATTTATTTTATTTTATTTTACAATATAATTCAACTTTACTTATCAGCCATGGATTCCCCCGTTCTCCCCCCTCCCACCCTGCCCCCCTCCCCCCGGCCCACCCCAATTTCCATCTCCTCCAGGGCAAAGACTCCCCCGAGGATTGAGATCAACCTGGTGGACTCAGTCTAGGCAGGTCTAGTCCCCTCCTCCCAGGCTGAGCCAAGCGTCTCTGCTAAGCCCCAGGTTTCAAAGAGCCAATTCATGCACTGAGCACAGGACCCGGTCCAACTGCCTGGATGCCTCCCAAATAGATCAAGCCAATCAACAGTCTCACCCATTCAGAGGGCCTGATCCAGTTGGGGGCCCCTCAGCCATTGGTTCACAGTTCATGTGTTTCCATTCGTTTGGCCACTCGTCCCTGTATTCCATCCATCCCTGGTCCCAACAACTCTTGCTCACATGGTCATGTGCTTTAAATACACTATTAGCCAACCCTCTTGATGTGGCTAGGGACTCCAGGTTTGCATCAATGGAGGACTTTCCCTCCTGGATTCTGAGAACATACAGAAACAGAACAGGTTAGGTCATTTAGGTCATGTCACTTCATCAGTTAATATCTAGGTTAGCCTTTCTGGGGCCCAGAGAAGGGCTAGGGTAAGTTGGCTTTGGGAGTGAATGAGTCCTCTGGCTGTGTCATTCATTGATACCCAAGTGTGCCGCACAAGAGAGGAGCCAGATTTCTAAAGTTAAGAAACCTAAATAAGAAGATCACAACCACAACCTAAGATGGGACTGAGCTTGTAGCTCAGTTGGGAGAGGTCTTGCTTAGCAGGCACAAGGCCCTCAGCTGGCTCCCCAGCACAGCAAAACCAGATGTAATGGTGCAGACCTGTATTTCTAATACTTGGGAGGTGGATGCAGGAGGATCAGAAATTCAAAGTTTTCCTGGGTTACATAGTAAGCTCAAAGCTCCCCCTCCTGCCAGTATATAAGACCCTCTCTCAAATAAAACAGAAAAGGACTAAAGTCAGTGTAAAATGCTTTGTTGAATGGAATGCTGCACTTCAGAAGGAGCCAGGAGCTGCTGGCTAGATAATGGGATCCAGAGACATTGAAGAACAGTTCAGGAGCTCACAGGGGGTCACAGGAACACCACTTGTCTGTCATAGTGGTCTGTTCTTGCTCAAGGAAAAGGAATTTTTGAGGAAAGCAATGTTTTGTTTCTATTATCTGGTGCTTAGGAGTTCCTTGGATTTGACTTTTGATATCATTGTTCCTTCTCATTGAATGCAACTTTGACCAGTGCCAAATCAATCCTGCATCCACTTAGTTTAACCTTTTCCTTTCTTCTAGAGGATGCTTCTCTGTGTTGCATTTGACTACATCTGTCCCCATCCTTCCCCCACCACTAAGGCTTGCCTCTCTAGTAAACCTTTCTAAATGTCTGTCTTCTGCTAAGGCAGTATCAAAGAAGGGCTGTCTTGCATTCCTCCTATAGTTTTCCTATTGTTACAGATTTCTCTCTTCTGCAGCTTGGTCCTAAAAGATTTTAGGGACTCATCATGTGTGGATGAAGAAAGACTCCAAACACAGACCTTGTATGTTTGCAGACAGGAGCTAGAGCATTTCCAGCAAAGCTGAGATTTGATGAGAGGGTTGCTCACACTACTGCTACAGTATGTCCCTTGGGCTATCCAGCTAATTTGTTATTTATTCTATAAAGGAGTGACCAAGCCAGTGTCACTTCTATATACACACAGACACACACAGACACACACACAGACACACACAGACACA